>PVLD010000663.1:0-83795 GCA_004027595.1 Dinomys branickii
TTCTGCCGAGCTTCCCGCTTGGAGCAGAAAGGACAGTGGAGCCCAGGCGACACAGGAGGTGCAGACCCAGGAGCAGCTGCAGGGCCACCTATGAACAAGGACGTAGGGACACGCAGCCTGGTGTGGTGTGGTGGCAGGGAGCAGGAGGCTGGAGCTTGGGGCGCACTGCAGGGGTCACACCTGGACATACCACAGTGCCCAGAGAGAAAGGAGCAGGAAATACCCGTGGGTCAGGCCATCTGCACTCTCCTGGAGGCCTGGGGACCCCGAGGGGGTAAGGGCCACCCAAGAGTGTGACAGCCATGTCTCACCCTGTGCCCAAGAGGCTGTGCCCACAGCCCTCGGCTCCCTGGGCCTGGGAGGGCACCATGGCTCCTCAGGATGCCTGCTGTCTGCCCAGGAGCTGCCAGTGTAGACACTGCCCTACGTATGGGAAGCGAGAGGAGTCAGTCCCTGGCCTCCTGACACTGTCTGCATCCTTCTGGGCCGCTGCGTGAGGAGGGAGACCTGTCTCTTTTGCAAAGGGCTTTGGAAGCAGCAGGCCCCACCTAGTGCAGCCACCACCAGCTCCCCAGGTCGTTGGGTAGGTTGCAGGAGGCCACACGGCCCCTGGTAGATGCACTGCGTGCCCAGCAACTTGCTGGTGAGTACAGCAGGGACTAGAGTGCTGGTGCAGTACACAGCTGAGACTGCTGCTGGCCCCCAAAGATTCTACACTCTGCCTCAGCTTGTGAGGGCTTCACCAGCAGGCAGGCCCCTCGGCTCCTGGGCAGGACACACAGAAGGGGAGGGGAGGTCCCGTGGGGTGAAGAGGCTTCTGGTCCTGCAGGGTTGCACACTGGACCTCCCTTCCCTGGTTGGTTCCTGGCCTCAGATAAGGGCCTGGTAGCCTGGGTCAGAGGCAGGGCCAACCTGGGCCCCGCCCCACACACAGATAAGACACCTCTGCCTCTGCCCCATGCTGCCTGCTCAAGGTCAGCCGAAGAGGGAGGGCGCAGCCCATAGGAGCCTTTGAGGGAGCCCAGATCCCAGAGACGCAGGGTGCCTTGCAGGGTGGGGCCAGGCCTGATATTTCCCCAAACTCCCAGACTGCGATGTCCAGCAGGGAGGACACTGTGCCCTACCCTCGAGGGAAGGATGCTGGGCTATTTGGGAATTGGAAACTGGTTGTTTTGCTGAACAGCTGGAAGAAAGCACTCGGTGAGGGGCAAGGTTGTTCCTGCACTGAGCACAGCACTTAATTTCAGAAGCCGGAGTGGCCAGCAGAAAACAATCAAGTGCAGTGGCAGGCACCTGTCATCCCAGCACTCTGGGAGGCTAAGGCAGGAGGACTGAAAATTTGAGTCCAGCCTGGGCAACTGAGTGAGACCCTGTCTCAAAACAGTAAATAAAAAAAAGGGAGCTGGGGACACAGCTAGGTGTGAAGCACCTGGGTTCAGTCCCTTGTAGTGCGGGGGAGAAAAGAGAGGACAGGCAGCTCAGCTTGGTGGGACCTCCGCTGTGGCCCCTCCCAGCTGGGCAGGAGCCTGCAGTGATCTCCCACAGCTTGAGCCGGTGGCATCTTGGGGGGTGATGAGAGCTGGGGGCCAGGGGTGGGGAAAGGCCCGTGGGAGCGTGGTCTGGTGGCCCTGCGCCTCAAGAGGACTGACAACCCAAGACAGTGGTGGGCACGGAGCCCAGGAAGGCAGGGCTGGGAGGGGACCATGGTCTGGGGCTGGAGTGTGGGGCCAGACAGCCAAGGGCCTGGGTGGAGGCTGAGAGGCTACAGCTCCCAGGGGAAGCAGTTCTCAGAGGGGCCCTATGCCCCCACAGGAAGGGTGGAGGGTGCAGCCTTAGCCTGTGTCCCCAAGGCCACGCTGTCTTCTCCACCGGTGCTGGGGTTGGTGTCCCAGTCCAGAGCTGGCCTGGCACTGTGTGCTGCTCACCAGCACCCCTGTAGCCACTGAGACTCCAAAGTGTGCCAGCCTTAGTGGTATCTGTGCCTTGGGGACAAAAGCGTGCTAAGAAGCTCTGGCTTAGAGCAGATTCTCTGCTCTGGGTATACAGTGGGATCCCCTGGGCTCGGGAGGGTCCTAGGACCTGGTCCCTGCAAGTGGTGGCCCAGGAGGATCTACCTGGCTTCAAGGCTTGAGACCCCCAACCCCGAGACTCCTCCTGAGCAGCCCCCATGGGGTTGACACACAGTGAAGCCCCCTTGTAACTGGAGTCCTTGGAATTCTCAGGCTGGCCCCTGTCCATGGTCCCCTGAGACAGGACCTGAGTGCCCACTACCCCCCTGCTGGGCTCGAGCTGCTTTTTCCCAGCCCCTTGCTTGCCAGTTCCACCTGGACTGGGTCCCTGCCCACCTCCTGCCCAAGGACTCCTCCCACCCTCTCCCTCGGGGCTGGATTTAGTGGGCGGAGCGAGCAGCCCGCTCACGGAGAAGGGTGCGGGGTGCGGAGGGGGTTGTCCTGTGGCGGGGACCCCTCCCCTTGGAAAATACAAAAGAGAAATGCACCAGTGCCGGCCCGAGCCCCAGCCCCTCGGGAGGAGAAATGAAACGCGGCCCCAATTAGAGGCTCTGGTTCTGCAAACTTGATGCTCGGCACTTGAACTGTCACGGCGGAGCCTTAATTAGCAGCGCGGGGGAGAGGTCAGGCGGCGCGGTGCTGACGGAGCGTTCAGAGTGCGGAGGCAGTGCGGGGGCGGGGAGGCGGGGCGGGGAGTGAAGGCGGGGGAGGCTCGGAGGGGGCGGGGCGGCCGAGTGGTCCCGGCCGAGCTCGGGCAACGTGGGAGGCGCTGCACCCCCGCCAGCCCCTCCCGGCTCTGCGCAGCAGGCGGGGCGCACGACCGGCGGGGACCTAAGGCTCCATACCGCCGCCCCGCCTCCTGCGACACCGCGGCTGCAGTGACCCCCAGGGCCGGCCTGGGTACGACCCGTCTGCCGCCAAGCCCCTTCTAGGGTCTCTGGCCCCGAGGGGGTGGGCAGTATGCTCGGCTTGAGGACCTGGTCTTCCCTGCTCCAGGATCTCAGTAAGTGGCCAGCGGGGAGGGACAGGGGAGGACAATGTGGCGCCTTCGGGACCCCCCACCTCCAAGGACCCCAGGCCAGGCACTTGGCCGAGTGCGCCAGCCTCGCAGCCCCATCCTATCAGTGCAGGAAGAAGCAGACACTGGTGCCCAGGGTCTGGCTGTGCTGGGCACCTACGCTGGGTGCCCAGATGGGGATCACCTCCAGACTGGCTACCCACAGGGCTGGCTGCAGGCCCAGGCTCCGCCTTGCCCGGGGCTTCAGCTCCCCAGGTGAGGCAAAGGGGTGTTCCCTGCCAGGGCGGGTGAACCGGGGTACCAGGAGACTGAAATTCCAGAGGCAGGAAACGGGCTACGTCTCCCCTCTTACTTGCCAGGTGGAGACTTGGGGTGGGATCTGAGACTCAAACGCTGTTTCACCCGGACTCACCCGCTCCCCGATACCCTGCATCTTGGGGGCTTCTGGGGGCGGAAACTGCATGGCACCAGGTCGGGACCTGGCGTTCCTGGTGCCGTGGTTAGGTAAGGAGAGAGGGGCATTGTGAGGCCCCGGAGCAAGATGCATGTGTGGAGCAAGGCCCCAGAGCAGGATGCAGGCGTGGAGGGGCAGGGCTGGGCACGGGTCGCTGAGGTCCTCATCCATAGCTGGCGGAGGTATGATGGACAGCAGCTCTGGTTCCCGCAGTCCTGTGGGGGAGCAGTGATGACAGAGGTCCCTCCGTGTCAGGCTGGGTATCCTGCCCTGCCAGCCTCCTTTCCCAAATGGGTCTCCTGCCCGCCCGCCGCGCCTGGCCTCCACCTGCCGCCCGGCTCTGCGTGTGCCTCAGTCCTGTTTGAGCTGCAGCTTTGAAAGCTTTTTGCCTTTTGAAACGCAGGGGGGAGCGTCATTTGTGGAGAGGCGGTGAGCAGTTGATGATTATAGGGCAGTGGGTAGAAAGAGCTTAAAACAAATCCCCATCCATCAGATGTCGGCTTAGGTGGTTTCCAGGCTCTCCTGGGAGCTGGGGTGGGGGGCATCTGCTTGAGGGGCTGGCTCTTCCCTTTGAGCCAAGCTAATCTACAAAACTCTCCTCTTATTTTGGTGTTTGATCACTGCTTCCCTCTGCCTGGCACCCTCTGTGATCCTTCCTTGAGTGCCTGGCTGGTGGAGGGAGGTGTTCCCAAAGGCCTCTCTCTGGCTCTGACCTTGACTTGGTCATGTGGCATCTCAGGGCCTCTGTTTCCCTAGGAAGGATGGTCATGAAGCCTCATGTGTGTGCCTAGTTGGCCATGTCCTGCCTTCCTGCCCCTCTGCTACCCAGTCCCTGTCCAGCTTTGTAGCTGGCTGGACCTTAGTTAGTGCCCAAACCCAGCCTGAGGGCAGCAAGGAATCAATCCCAGACAAACCACCGGCACACATGATGGGACCATGCATGCCAATGCTGTCCTTACCTGTGGTCACCTGTCAACCTCACCTGAAGGGAGACTAGCTTCCTGCCTGTGTTTGGGCAGGTCAGGAAACAGGGCGGCTCGTGGCTCAGAGGGGTAAGGGACATGCGAGGGACCTGGGAAGGTCACGTCCGGAGATGGTCACTGGCCACCTCTTTCTCAGTAGCAGGAGAGGAGGTCTCTCAGTGCCCACGGCTGGAGAGGTTCAGAACCTCACCCCGCAGCTCTATAGCTGGGATCTCAGGCCCGGCCCCAGGCACCCCTGGCTTCTCAGTGCTTGGTTGCGAGAGGAGATGGCATGTGACAGCTGGGTGACCCAGCCTGTGCACATGTTTTTCTTTTTGTGGCACAGGCTTGTGGTTCAGTCCTTGTAGGCCTAACTGCATCTGTAACAGAGGCTTTGCACTTCCTGTTCATAAGCACCCCCTGCTTTCCCCACCAGAGCGCTGCTGGCTGCTCCTCCCTCTCCACAGTCAAGGCCAAGTTCCACCTCACCTTAGAGACACTCAGCGTCTCCCGGTGCTGAGCACGCAGCCAATGCCCAATAAATGCCTCGGGAGGAATAGATGGCTAGCATTCTCCTAGCCGGCCTGTTGGACATTGGCTCCGTTCCGGGGTTCTCGGTGAGGGCTGTGCTTGGATGACTTTGAATCACTTCCACAGTCAGCATGGACCCTTGGGGACACCTTCCACCCACCCTGTCCCCTAATGAACGTCAAGGATGAGTTCACTGGTACAGAGCTCAGACCCTCCCCTGCCAGCAGGCTTTCCCTGGGGGAGGCCAAGTACGCATCTCCATGACGGTAGCCACTTGCTACAGTACTCACAGGGGAACCCCTCAGGTCGGGGCTTGGGAGGATACACAAAGTGGGTGTCCCAGGCCTTGCCATGGGGAGCCTTGAGATTGCTGGCTGGCTGTACAGGGTGTTGGGCTTGGGAAGGGAAGACCTGGCTTTATGTGTAGGAGTGAGACCTGGGCCTGTGTATCCGACCTTCCCAGAGCAGGAGCAGTCCCCAGACCCCAGAGAGCTGGCCCTGCCATGGTGCCCAGTGGGGTGGTCAGGCTCTGGCCCCTGAGAACCTATGGTATCAAGGGCCCCAGCAACACACAGGAACAGCTGAGCTTGCTTATAAACTGAGGGTGGGGCCAGGTGGCCAGACCTCTGCTGGGCACGGACTGCTGGGGTGGCCACAAAAACGGCATCATCTCTGCTTTCATCTTCAGCACAAAGACCAGGCAAACCGCTGCCAGTGTGCAAGTTGGTGCCTGGAAATACTGGGGGAGGAGGGGGAGAAAGGACTAGGACGGGGGGCAGGGGCTGGATAGTGGGGTCCCAGGTCAGAACACAGGGCCCTGCTGGCCAGCGTGAGCCCCTGCCTCTCCACACAGTGAATGGGAGTGCAGGGTTGAGCGGTGTGGCCTGAGTTCTCATCCCAGACCTGCCTCTTGTCACTGTATGCCCTTGGGCAAGACACGAATCATGCTGCTTGTTTCTTCATCTATAAAGGGGGTGAGAAGAGCACCTGTCTTGTTCCAGTGGTTATCGATGTGAGCAAGTGAACTTGACATAGTGATTTAGACCAGGACGTTTCACTGGCTCATGCATCAGTATAGCCAGCAGCCCCGAGTAGGGTCTCCTGCAGACCTGGTCAGATGGGGGCTCTCCTGCTGTCTCCCTTACTCCGTCTCTCTTCATGCTGTTTTTAGCTAGACTCTGTACCTGACTAAAGGCTGCCCCAGCTAGTGTCCCCAGAAGACGAACACAGGCTCTTGGCCTTTGCTGACCCCACCTCCGGGATCACACAGCGTCTCCTACTGCAGGGGAGGGGACAGATCTGCAGCATGTTCGGAGCATGCTCCTGGCAGCTGGGCTGCAGGGCCACAGGCCAGGTGTGTGTCAGTAGGGCACCTTGCTCCTGGCTGATCTGTGACCCCAGATGTCTGTGCTCTGGGGGACATCCTGGGGGAAGAATCCAGAGCCCTGGGCCAGGTGTGTCCCTCGTGGGGTCTCAACTCAGCTGGGGTCTCAACTCAGCATGGCTGGACCTGCTGCTCCTGGGGCCCCTCTGTGTGGGAAGACCCTCCTGGCACAGCCCCACCTTGGGGAGCTGATTCAGCAGGAGGAGGCCACTTCCTGCCACACCCGCATGGTCCTCTCGGCACAGAGGGACTGTCTTTCCGCCTCCTGGTGGCTCAGAACATGAGCCCCCAGAGAAAGGGGGTAGCACCAGTGTCCGTGTGCTGTGGCCTTGCAGACTGTCCAAGCCACCCTGAAGTGCACATCGGCCAGGAGCCTTGGGAACTAACCCGACTGGACTTAGGGTCCTCGCTGATGTCACTACTTAGGAGTCTGGAGAGGAGCTCATCCTGGCTCAGGAGAGGCCCCAAACCACATGGCCAGGGTAAGAGACTGGGGAGGAAGGGACAGACACACAGAAGCCACCGGGCACAGGGGTGATGTGTTCGTGAGTTGGGGGACACTGAAGCCCCAGATGCAGGCAGGGGTAGGAAGGGAGCCTCAGGTGGTGCGGGGTTGTACTCCTGGATGTTGGCCGCTGGGTTCTGGAATTTTCAAGAATGGGTGTTGAGCCCCCTCCATGTGTGCCCATTGGTTACAGTGTCCCCAGGCCACTACCTCATCTTTTCCCCTTTGTATGTTTTTAAAGCACAGTTATTTAAAACCCAGCAGGTGTTTCTTGTGCTCTGAGGACCTTGGTACTGTGGAGTGGCAGAATCTGCTTGGGGACCGTGGTCTTCACCTGCCCACGAGGCTGGGAGAAATCAGCTGTGCGGACCTGAGGGAGGTCATCCTCCAAGCGAAAGGCCAGCCGTGTCCCCGGCAGCCACTTGGGGACACCTGCAAGTCTGGGCTCCAGCCTGTCAGAGTCCCAGGGCAGGCAGGAGTGGCAATGGGAAAGCTCCTGGGTGGCTCTTGTCCCCTACACCTGAGATGTAGCCACTGCTGAGTCCCTCTGTGGCACCTGGGACTTGGTTGTCCCAGGGTGAGGCTCCAAGTGTCACCTGGCTTTTTGCTGCCTCCCACTAAGCAGACAGTGAGCAACCTGAGGCAGCTAGCCTGTCCTCGTTGTGTCCCCAGAGCATGTGGGCACACTGTAGCACCTGATTCCACACTAGTGGAAGGGCGTCTAGCACCTGTGGACAGCAGCCCTGCTCAGCTGACCTGAGCCCTTGGAGCTGGGCACCCTTTGGGGTCTGGCCCTGTGTCCCTGACCATAGTCAAGTGAATCTCAGCCAGCCACGATGCCCAGGTTGGGGACACAGATGGCCAAAGAGTCTGGGCTTGTGCTCGACCCTGGTGTCCTGTCCTGTGCTTTTACTTGCTCATGGCCTGTGTGCTTCCTGCAGCCTCTGCCCCATGCTCTAGGGTCTTCTCTGGTGACCCCTTCTGATGCATGGATGACAAAGCAGTTCTGCCACCTCAGTGAGCGAAGGTCAGAGGAGGTGGCATGGGTCCCCGGGGAGGCACTGCAGGTCACCTCACTCCCTCTGCTGCTGCTAACGGAGAGACCCTGGTGACCCAGCCTGTGCATCCCTTAATTAGAGACAATTAAAGCAGCGTAACAGTGGCACTTTGGTGGTATCCTCAGGAGGGAGCATGAGCCCATACGGAACCTAAAAAGAAAAGATAAAACCCAGTGAATTTTTAATAGTGATTATCTCCTCACACCCAGCACACTGCCATCTGGCAGGCCCGGCCCTTGGGAGCTGGTGCCGTGGGGAGGGGTGGCCGCCGGCTTCTGCTGCAGTCTGTGCTCCCTCTGTGGCACGTGGTGGCCATTGCTGAGCCTGGCCACGTGGGAGGCCCTGGTACAGCCCTCCCCCTGCCCCTGCCTCCCTGGCTGTGCTCAGCCTTGAGCTCTTGTGCTGTGGCCCTGCCCCAGCCAGCCTGGGCCAGTGGTGACCCTCAGCTTTTCTGGTGACAGCAACTTCCAGCTCAGCTGGCTCTTCCAGTGCCAAAGGCCACTGTGTATCCCAGTGATGGGCATCTGGGGACATTATGTGTCTGGTCCCAGTGCAGTCTGATAGGAAGACGGCAGTGCCTGTTGTATCACGCATGTGCTGGGCCCTTCTGTCACTCACCAGCCTGTGACAAGGGGCCACTCAGGGACACACCCGTGCCGGGCTGGGCCAGGGTGTGCTGTCACACCTTTGTGCCAGGACCCTTCTCCTACTATGGCAGAGGCTGGTGTGTGGCGGGGACTGTCCTATCACTACCTCCGCCTCTACCCTGAATGCCAGGGAGGCCACCAGGATAACACTCAGTGTCCCTGCGGCGGGGTGTGCGTGGGTGTGTGCATGCATGTGGGACTGTCCCAGCCAAGAACTAGCTAAGTGCCTGGGTTTCCTGTGGCCACCTGAACGGATGCCCAGAGCCCCACAGAGCGTGTCCCTTAGTGGTTCTGCGGAGGAGGTTCTGGAGTGAGGAGGTGCGGGGCGGGGCTCCCTCCGGAGGCCTGGGGCTGCCCCCCAGCTCCCAGAGGCCAGGTGTCTCGGCAGTGGCCCCATTGCTCCAAATGCTGCCTCCGTGCTCATGTGGCTTCCTGGATATCCATCTTCATCAGCTGTTCTGTGTCCAAGTTCTGTTCTTTCTTGTATTTGTTCTGCGCAGTACTGGAATTGAAGCCAGGGCCTCTCACATTTGAGGCGAGAGATCTGCCACTGAGTTCTGTCCCCAGATCTGTTTTTATTTTGAGTCAGGGTCTTGCTAAGTTACTAAATTGCCCAGGGTGGGCTTGAACTTAGATCCTCCTGCCTCAGCCTGTCTGGTAGCAGAGCTATAGGTGTGCACCCTAGCCCCCTTCCTATAGGCACTCTCCTGATGGGTGGGGGCGATCCCACTCCAGCACAGCCTTGTCTTTCCTAATTGTGTGCATCTGTTCCCACAGGACGCCTCATCCTGCAGTACCAGGTAGATGTGGGGGGAGGGGCAGTGTACTGAGCCCTGAGAGTCTGTGACAGGCAAGAAGCCAGCCTGTGTGTGGGTTCCAGGCGACTGCTGGCTGTCCAGTGCCTGATGTCAGACGGGTGATGGCACTCAGAGACATCCCCGCCATGTGATGTGGAGGGCAGGGAATGGAGCCACCAGGAGCTGGGAGAGGCTGGAAGAAGCCCTGAGCCCTCAAGGGTGCGTGGTGCCCCCTCAACTTGAGCTGGGGCATCACTGTTTGTCATTGCAGGGCCAGTCCGGCATGTGATGCCAGCCCTAGGAAAGGCCCACCCACCTTCCCCGAGACCCATGCCTGCATGGATGTTTTCTCTCCCCTCTGTTCTTCCTAGAGGGGAGGCTCTGGGTCCAGGGATGCTAGGTGTGGAGGGGCCTCCCTGTCTCCCAACAGCCCACTCCACCCACCCCCATGGCAGCAGCCAGAGGCGCACAAGCATACGAGGGGCTAGTGATGCTGAGGGGCTGTGCTCAAACGTGCCATCCTCTTGAGACAAAAGCAAGACCCGGAAGGCCCCTGCCCACTCTGGCCTGGACCCACAGGCCACATCCACCTGCCACCCCCCACCATGCCCTGCCTCCTTGGCTGTCAGTGGTGACCTTCAGAGGTAGGGCAGGGTCTTGGTGTGGATTTTATTTTCTTTTACCTCATTTTCTGTAGCTTTTTTTGAGATAGGGTCTCACTATGTAGCCCAGGACTGCCAAAACCTAGGCAAAAAAGGCATCCACATTAATGGTTTTTGGTTGCTCCTTATGGTGGATTGACAGCTGGTGGTCAGCTTGTAACCCCCAGCTGAACTGAACCAGCGTGGTGCTGGGTGTGGGAGGCCCACCCATCAGCATAAGAGGCTGATGGGAACTGAAAGGCTGTTGGGAGCTGGTAGAAGCTGTAAGGAGCTGTTGGTTCTTTTGGAGGAGCTCGTCATGCCGGCTTTCCTGATGAACTGGGCTGTCTTCATCCTCCACGGAGCTGGGAACCTCGTTGGCACTGAGAATGGCTTCAATTCACTTTGGGGGAGCTCTGGTCCTCACCCTGAGCATCATTTCCTGGCTCTGGAGGGAAAGATGGTGCACTGCGGGTCTCCTGGAGAAGCTTGTCGCGTTGAGTTTCCTGATGGGGTCTCAGCTTTCCTCATCATTGGAGGAGCTTGGGACCTCACTGTTTCTGAGGTTGGCTGTGGTACCTTTCAGGGGAGCTCTGGTTCTTCTGAGTGTCACTTCCTGGCTCCAGTGCAGATCCCTCAGCCTGCTGGAACAGACTTTCTAGTGTCCACCACTGACCTTTGGGCCTTCTCAGTGCAGATCCATGAGACAGTCCTGCTTGAGACATTGTCATGGGCTCTAGGCATCCAGTTGGACTTGTGGGAGGCAGTGTTATGAGCTCTAAGTCTTCAGCTGTACTCATGCAGGACATTACCATGGGATCCAGGCCCTCGGCTGGATTCTTCGGTCTTTAGTGTATGGACAGATTTCCTGCACTCTTTATATGTGATTATTTGGGTGACTATTATAAATAATCTTATAAAACATGTGTCCTGTATTGTATTGTTTCACTTGGAAAAACCCCAAGCTACAACACTACTGCTATCTCATTTCAAAACATAACCATTGTCCCAAAAAGAACCTATCCCTGTGAGCAATTGATCCCCACTCCTCCTTCTTCACCTGTATCCTTGTGAATCCGCATTGCCTCTGTGGGGCCTGTTCCAGTGCGCTGTGCTGTGTGGGGCCATGAGATCTTCCACCCTTGATTGGTGGTTGCCAGGTTCATCTATTTTGCAACATGGGTCAGTGCCGGCTCCCTTTTCATGGCAACATAGTATTCCGCTATGTGCCTGTGGTATGGTTTGGTGACACACACCTCGGGAGTGGAGTCAAAGTGTCCGCAAATCCCTCTAGGTGCTGAAGCTTCCATGAGCATGCCTCCCCTCCCCCATCTACTGGATTTCCTGTTTTCATAGGGAGCAGCAGAGGGTTGGCTGTAGGTGTCACATGGTCACAATGCAGTGCAAATGTCCCGAGTGTCACTGGGTACAGATTCCAGGCTATGTCCTTTCAGCCCTGGGGTGGGGCTGCTGTCCCTAGTACAGAGTGGAGAAACTGAGGCGCTGGCCAGTCATTGTGGTTTTGCAACTTCAGAGTTTGTTTTCTCCACACTGTGCTCCGGGTGAGCTTAGAAACCCTGGACGCCTGAGATCCAGTATGCTAGGTGCTTCTTCACTAACATTTCCCAAGCTATTGTCTGGGTCCTTGGCTAAACTCCAACACTCACCAAGGTGTGTACAGTGCCATTTCTATTTATTTTGCTATTAATATTGTTTGAGGTGAATCTCACTATTTTGCCCAGGCAGGCCTCAAACTCATAGACTCAAGAAATCCTCCTGTGCCGGGCATGGTGGCGCATGCCTATAATCCCAACATTTGGGAGGCTGAGGCAGAAGAGTTGTTGCAAGTTTGAGACCAGCCTGGGCTACACAGTGAGCTCAAGTCCAGCCTGAACTACATAACAAGACACTGTCTCAAAGACAAAAAAAAAAAAAAAAAGAAAAGAACAAAAAGAGAAATCCTCCTGCCTCAGCCTCTTAGTAGTTGGGACTACAGGTGTTGCCAACACACCTGGTACAGTTCCCACTTCACAGATGAGGAAACCGAGGCACAGAGTGACTAAGTCATGGGTGTTGGAGCTGGGCAGTTTGGCCCCAGAAACTTCAAGTGACCCTTATTACCTAGGAGCAGAGTGGACGGGGTACAGAATTCCAGAGCTGGCTAGCGAGGTGGCCTCTTCACTGACCTCGAGACTTGTGCAGTTTGGCTGCTGGCCATGCCCAGGTGGCCATGTGCCCCCGAAGCCTCTGTCCACCACAGTCCTGAGCCTGGCGGGCCAGCTTGTGGCCATAGCAGCTGGAGGGGTGGTCTCTGTCCTGAAGTCTGGCAGCCTTGCCTCCTGAGGCCATTGTCACAAGACCACCATGTGTCCCTTCCATCCCTTCCGGTGTCTGATGGCCCTCCCTGGGGACCTGAGGGACAGTCACAAGGTGTAGTTTACACAGCAGGAGCTCTGGGTAGTGTAGCCTCAGGGGGGGCCGCCTCCCTCAGGAGGCTGAGGGCCCTGGGGCAGATGGAGCTGCTTAATGTCCTCACCCTGATGTTCCAGCGCCAGGCCAAGGACCCCGCCCCCGAAGTAATAACCTCGGAGCAGCTGGGCTCTGAGGGGCAGGCTGTCCCTGGGAGTGGTGCGTGCAGCCCCACAGGTCTTTGTCATTAGGGGATGGTGTGTGCTGTCTGCTCGGGTTTCCCCATTCCCCACAGGCCTCTCCCCCTTGGCCCAGTGGCCCACTCACCCACCTGGGGTTTCAGCGTCCTCCCCTTGCTGGGCCAGGCCCACCGGTTCCAGCCCCTCTGCCATGGACACACACAGCCTCTTGGCTCAGCCCCTGTGTGCCTCAGTTCATCTGTGAATTGGGGATCGACGGCTGCACCCTTTTTGAAAAGTTCACTGAATAAGCCGTGTACTCTGGACATCCAGTGGATTTCTTATTTTTTGAGACGGGGTCTCCCTATATAGTCCACACTGGTTTTGAACTCACTATGTAGCCCAGGGTGTCTTTGGAACTCCAGGTGATCCTCCTGCCTCAGCCTCCCAAGTGCTGAGATTACAGGCCTGTGCTGCAATACCCAGCCCATCAGGTGACTTTTTGATGGGAGAGGCTTATATGGGATCCAGAGGAAGAGGAGAAGGTGGCCAGTTCCAGTGGGGTCAGAGAGTGTGATGTGTGAGAGTTTTTGATATGTATAGGAGTTTTCTGTATAGCTGTGGGGAAGAGACAGGGGGAAAGCCAGGAAGTGCCTGAGAAAGTCCTATGTTTGACCTTGGGTGACACCTTGGGTGAGAGGCATGGAAATGGTGCCTGTGTGGGAAAAACTGGGGCACAGAGAAATCATATGCCCAAGGGTTCACTGCTGGGAAGTGGCAGAGCTGGACCACAGTGCCCATCCCGGCGTCCACACCTTTCACCTCCGTGGCCGCCCTGGACCCTGACTGCGGCCTCTGCCCAGGAAGGCCTGCACCCAGGTGAGCCCTTGCAGCCGGGAGATCCGAGGGGCTTGTCTCAGCCCGGGCAGCAAGCCTGGGCACCTGGTTCGGCTTGTTCCTGCAGCCCCTGCTCCGTGGATTACCTCTGGTTCTTCCCTCCACCTCCTCGTCACTCAGGGTCCCCGTGGGCAGCGCTGGCCCGGCCCGGGCTGGGCCATGGGAGAGTGGAACGTGGGACGGAGTGGCTGGAGGGAATGAAGCTGGAACAGACCGCACTGTGCCTCAGTTTCCCTGGCCACGTGTGGGGAGGGAAAGAGGCTGTGTGCAGAGGTTCTGGGAGCCCACCTGGGGGCCACAGGCCCATCCCATGCTGGGCGCCTTCCTTTCCTGGGACCAGGCTGTCCCTGTCGGAGTGCAACAGGTCCCTGGGATCCGGTGTCTCCGAGGCGGTGGGCCGAGACGTGCGAGCCTCCCGGCTGCACACTTGAGAACTTGCTGGCAAAAGTGTTTGCTTAATTAATTGACTTTGCGAGAGGGAGCCGTCCCCGTGTAAATCTAGCAGCAGGCACTGGCGTTTGCCGCTGGGATGCAGGGGATGCGAGACTAGACTTTAAATAAGGGTGCGATGATTGTGGAATAATGAAGACAGTCGGGGACATAGCAGCCCTGGGCACCCTCCTGTCCCCTGAGGGCCTCTGGACTCTTCCCCGGTGCAGCAGGCACCTGCAGCCATGCAGAGTGGGGCCTGAGGGCCTGTGTGTGGGTGGAGAGCCCTGGGCAGCCCTTCAGAGGGGAAACTGAGGTCAGAGAGGTGAAGAGGCAGAGGAGGGCCGGGGTGTCCTCCTTTGGCGAAGAGATGGGGCCTCCCAGATGCAGAGTCCTGTCAAGGGGCGGCCGTGCGTGGTTTTGTAAGCCTTGAGACCCCAGTGCTGAGCCCCTGATTGGGCCTGGCCAGGTGCCAGGTGCCACCCACCATCGTGCCAGGTGACGGCATTTGGGCCTGGAAGCCTGCGCTGCATTTCGGCTGGTGACCAGCAGCTTCCTTCTGGCCATATGTGCTTTACAAACTTACTTATCCATCTCTATTTTTGCAGTGCCAGGGAGGTGCCCAGGGCTTCGCAAACTCCGCACTGAGCTACACTCAGCCTGTTAACTGGTTTGATAAAAACAAGTAGAGGTCAGTGATCCCTCCAGAACAAAAACAGCTAGGGGAGTTGAAGGAGCAAACAAGCATAGCCATGGCCAATACCCCAGAAATGTCTCTTGGTGACAGATTGGACGGCAACAGGATGGCAGCTAGGATGGGGTCACTCCGCCAGCCCCCTACCTGCCCTGGCCTGGGGCACCCACTTGAGCCTCACGGGCTTCTGCGCCATGGAATGCCATAGCGACGGGCTGTGAGTGCTGCACTTTTACAGATGGGGAAGCAGAGGCACAGTGAGCCGCGTGGCTTCCATGTCACACAGCAGAGCCAGGCTCAGAGCCAGGCTGTCTGGCCCAGAGTTCCGAGGCCCCTGCACTGCTTCCTGGGCAGCCCCTTTGTCCTGAGCCACTGTCTCTGCACCCCCTTTTCTATCTTTGACTTCATTCCCACCATGGCAGCTGTGAGGGTGCTGCCTGTCCCCTGCACCCCTCAGTCAAACAGCTGCCTAGGCTGGTGGCCATGCCCAGCTCTCAATTGGCCAGACTGTCCCAATCCCCTGCCTGTCAGGATGGCTAGGTGGGAGCACTTCCTCCACCACAGACAGGAAATGCAGGGCTTCGGGGGGTGGGGGAGGGCAGGAAACCTGGAAGGTTCCCAGCAGTGTCCACATCTCTAGACAAGTGGGGTGGCTTGAGCCAGGGCCAGCACCCCAGGGCCCCCAGCCATGCGTGCCTGTGCCCTGGGCATGTGCTCAGCCCCCCCCCTCTTTCCCAGACTGTATCACAAACCCAGAGGGGAGCAGCCTGCCCGGTTCAGACGGCAGCCTGGAGCAGGCTGGGCCGGGCCCACTGGCCTTTGAGCTGTCCCAGCAGGCAGGCAGCAAGGGTTCTGCCCACCCTGTTCCCTCACCTGCCTGGCTTCCATTCTTCCCGGCAGGGAGGGCAGGAGCCAGGCAGGGCTCCTCTTTGGGTTGTGTCACAGCCGCTGCCCGCTCGCTGCTCCCGGGAGGGCTTCTTCGTCCCCCGGGCTGCGAGTCACTGCCGTGTTGAGGACAGATGGAGCACAGCTAATGGGCCTGCTTGCACCATTAGCACTGGAGAGCCTTCCCAGATTACAGCCGCCACCGCAGTGCCAGGCGGCCTGTTGTGGTGAGGTGGGTGCTGTGCATGCCGGCTGTGCGTCACCACGTCCCTAATTGTTCCTGTAATTGGGCTGCCATGCTCCTTGGGGCCTGGCGTCCTTTTCCGGGGGATGGCAGGCTTGAGGGTGCTGCTCTGCCCCTGCCCAGCCTGTCCCCAGGGTGAGCAACTGCTGCACCCCAACACCCTGGGAGAAGATGAGTCCTGTCCTCTCCCCAGGCCTCCCAGGGAAATAAGTGTTGGTCAGGGACACACGGCGACTCAGCAGGGAGTACCCCACACCCCCAAATCGCTGTCCACCTGCTCCGTGTCTCATGCACACATATACTGTGCTCACTTCCACACGGTGCTGTTCTTCTGTCTCACGCTCACGTACTCGTGCTCACGCACACAAGCACGCAATCTCACACACACATTCGAGTCTGTGGCTCCCCTGTGTCCTCCCTGGCCCTGCTTTCACACACAATCACCCCCTGGGGACCTAGGCAGCCTCCTGGCTGAACCCCGGCCCCGCAGTGTGCCCATTGCCTTCCGAGTGGCTCCCAGCCCCAGCACATCAGCATTGACAGAGGTGGCTGCGGCCTGGCAAGGATGCGCATGGAAATTTAGGACAGCGGCCTCTGTCGTTCGATTGCAGAATCCTCTGCCCGAGTGCCCTAGCCTCTGTGTGACTCTGTCTGTGGCTCTCAAGGCTGCCTGACACTGGTATAGGGTTCTCTGCTCTTTGCCAAGAGCCCCTTGCCCACTGGCGGCCTCGTCTCACTCCTGCCAGGACCACTGTGTTGTCGTTCCCCCTCCCCCGTCCCTTGCTCTGTGCCTGCTGCCAGCTCCTCCCGAAGCCCTTTCCTGGCCCCAGCTCCTATGGTGCTGTTGGGAGGACCCTGGGGGGTTCTAGCCCTTGTGCTCGCTCTGTGCCCTGCAGTCCTGGCTGGTGCTTTGTGCTTGGTCTGCGTTCACAGGGATGAGTTTCAGTCGAGGCGGAACTGGAATTTTTCTTGATGGCTCACTCTGTGGCAGCTTTGTGCCTAGCCCTGTGCCTCTGTGGGTGTGGGGATCTCAGTTTCCATTCAGCTTCTCCTGGACATGAGCACGGGGTTTGCCCAGCAGTTAGAGGTGCAGGTGTGCTCTCGGGTGGTGTCTGAGCCACTCTAGCACTGTGTCTGGAACTGCTCAGCCAGGCAGAGGGGCCTAAGCAGATGGGCTCTCTGTCCACTCAGGAAGAGGCAGCCCAGGCCACATTCCATGGTGCTGGGAATGGTGGGTGGCCCCTGGCATCTGGCCAGGCCCAAGCAGGGGCTCAGCACTGGGGTCTCAAGGCTTACAAAACATAGTGTAGTGCCCCAGGAGAGCTGCTGCAACAGGAGGGACCAAGCTATGGCGCTCACAGGCAACCCCTCCAGATGGCACACAGCCACTGTCACCTGTACAGAGAAATTTTCCAAGGCCACCTTTAGGGAGCTGGGATTGGGGGACTGTGGAGTCTCCACAGCTGTGATAGGGCTGAGGACACTATTCTTGTACCATGAATTAGTGTAGCAGACCCTTACAGTGGCTCGGTGCGAGCCAGGCCAGTGGGATTGGACCCAGGTAGGGGCCCAAGCTGCTGTAGGAGCTGGCCCTAGATGCTGTGGAGGTGAACTTGGGTTTTGAAGGGATTTTCCCTTTCTTTCCTCTCCTGGGATTTGAACCCTGGGCCATACACATGCTCATCACCACCTTACTCCTTGCCTGGCAGTTTTCTGGGTAGATTGTGAAGGGCTGGAGGAAGCCTGTGGGGACCCCTTGGGCAAGGGAGGGGACCAAGCCAAGCTGAACAGCGTGTCCTTGTGTCAGGGAGGGCAGGAAGGTGAGGCATGGCAGAGGCCCTGCTATAGCCCCAGGGTTGGAGTCGGCACCAGTGGGTATCGGCAGCGTGGACACCTTCGTCTTGAAGTCCCTCTTGTGTTTGCATTGGCTCTTTTGCCCAAGGTACAGAACCTGCGGAGGAAGCGGCTCCCCAGGACTCTGTTACTGTGGACAGGTTCTGCTCTCACACGGTCCCACGCTGGTCACTAACTTTGTGGGCCCCACACCTGGGCAGTGAATTTTAAATCTTATTTAATGGCAGTTCATCTTTGAACTTAAATTGCTGGCCCGTGGTGAGTGGCTGCAGCACTGGGCCCCAGAAGAGCCCTCCCTCGGCCACCTACCATCATTTGCCCATTCGGTGGCACCCAGCAGTGTTGATGTCCTTGTTCCAAGCGAAGACCCGTCCCTGAGGGTGCTTGGCTGTCGTGGCGTCTTGTTGGGTGCATCAGCCTTCTCCTGGTCACCTCCACAACTCTGGGGACAGGTGGCTAAAGGCCTGCTGAGACAGGAGGAGCACACAGCTAGCCTCTGTGAGCAGGGACCCCACTGCTGGACAGCTCATCCTGCTCAGGTGCAGCGCCCTGGCTGTCTCTAAGTTACTGAGCAGCCCTGAGCCTCCACAAAACAGTGGACCCTTCCAGCCATGTCTCTAGGGTGGTGGCTCAGAGCTCGCCTGCACTGGGGTGACTGGTGTCCCCCAAAGCAGGTCTATCCAGACCTTCAGCATGTGACTTCATGGAGAACAGCACTTTGGAGATGCAGTCAGGTCAGGCTGCAGTGGTGGAGTGGCCAGGTCCTGAGTTTTGTGTGACCAGTGTCCTTGTAGGAAGAGTGACACAGACACTGGGTAGGGCTGGTGTGTGATGATGGGTGGTAGAAGTGCCCATAGCTGAGGATCACAGCCAGCAGATGCCGGAAGAGGCAGGGAGCCCCCCAGCCCTGCCACCCCCGATCTCAGTTCCTGCCCACAGAATGGGACAGGAGAAACTTGTATGGCCACTGCCTCTCCACTGCTGTCCTTTGCTCCGGCAGCACCACTGCCTGGTGTTCCCTTGGAGCTCACAGTGGCCGCTGTGCCTCACTCCGTGCCAAGCCCCACAGCAGAGGGTTCCAGGGATGCCGCCTACTGAGCAACAGCTGTGGCCAATAGGTGTTCACGGGCTGGAGAGGCTGGGTGGACGAGAGGGCGACTGGGAGCCAGGGACACAGTCTCATCAGCTAGGCCCGTCCATCTTCTGCTCACCCTGACTCACACTCTTGGACCAGTTTCCAAGCAGGGGACACATCCATCCTGCCCCTCCCTGGAGTCTACATTCGCACTTGGCCCTGGGCTGGGGCATCTTGGGTCCCAGGTGGGTAGAGGATGGTGCAGGAAGTGGCTATCATGGCAATCTGCTCCCACGACCACCTTCTAACCTGCCTTCCTGAGGGCTCCTGGTTGCCACAGAGGGTCACCCTGGCAGAGGCCATGGCTGCCCAGTGGTGACCCCAGGTTGGGGTGGGAAATGCCGTGGTGGGCTGTGGCTCTGGGCACCAGATCCATCAATAGAAAGCAAGCCCTGTTCAGTAATAGCGCGGGGCCTGCCGGGCAATTGATTTAAATCATTTTATAGAGAACCTATGTAAAATAAAAGGCCTTTAATCACATTTGTATCCATTTCCAGGCTCAGTAAATCAATTTGAATTGAGCCGGGTGCCTCGGTTACAGCTGATTAGCGCGTGTGTATATGGTCACATTCATGTGATCAGGCGGCGGGATGGGTGCAGCCACGGGCGCCTGCTGGCTCTGCACCCCGCCTCTCCTTATGACCTGCAGGTGCCCTGGGGCCTTCCTCCGAGTGGCCAGGTGGCACCATTATTCCAGAAGCATCTGTAACCAGGAAGCACCCTTAGGCATGGTGGCTTCAGCTCCTGACACCGTGAGGACACAGGGGATGCTGATGTGCCTGCTGTGTTGCCGGTCCTCTGGACGCACCCCTTGGCATCGGGGTCCAAGAGTTTGTGTGCTGTGTTTGCTGTGGATAGGAGAGGAGGCCTGAGATGGAGTGCCGGAGACAGGCAGTGGGGCCGGGCAGGGCAGTTGTAGGTCTAGAAAAGCGTCACCAAGAGTTTGAGGAGGCAGTACAGGGCTGGAGCGGTGGGAGAGCCAGGGCAGAAGTTGGGGTGCTGGACCTCCTGGTGGGGTACAGGCCATGAGGCTGGGCCGTGGGTGGAGTGGGGAGGCAGATGGCCATGTCCAGGCCCTTCCTCGAGGAAGGGCAGTGCAGTGCCCAGCCCTGTGGGTAGCTGGGGCCATGGCCATGCCAGGAGCTGAGAAGGGAAGGTCAGCCCAGCCTGCTGGATGGATGCAATCTGGACTGTGTCCCCACCTTGGGAGACACAGCCCCCACCCGTGGCTGCTGGCCTGGCCGTGCCTGTGCTGACACCGTGTGGCTTGGCTTAGCTGCCACCCTGCCCTTGTCCAGGTCTCGGGTCACCTCCCTGCTCCCCTGGACACCACCCTGTCCGGTCCCGCCCAGGTGGACACACCCGCCGCAGGCGCCGGTCAGGCTTGGCCAGGCTGGGCTTTGACTTGATTTTCCTGCTCCTCAGAACTGGCTCTGCAGGGACGCCGGGACCTTGAGACAGGTGTGTTTGATCTATAAATAGATGGAGCCTGCCTCTGCCGCCTGCCTCTGCCGCCTGCCTCTGCGTAGTCTGTGGCTGGCCTGGGGCCACCAGGGCAGCCGCTAGACGCTCCCACCCCAGCCCTCCTGCATGGAGGCCTCTAGCTGGCCACACTGCACTCAGCTCCCCCACCACCGGGGGCCCGGCTATTGAGATGGTGACATCAGTGAGTGCTTACCTGGTGCCTGCCCTGTGCCTGTTAACCCACTTCCTACTTAAGACAGGTGCTTTGTGCCATTTCACAAGCAGGGAACTGAAGCCCAGCGAGCACTGACCCCTTGACTAAGGTTGCACAGCTCGGAAGTGGCAGAGCTAGAATTCAACCCAGGTAGCTCCTGTGACCGCCAAGCGGGAGAATCTGTCCCTGTGGGTGTGGACATGTTTGCCGGTGCCTGCTTTTCCTTCCTTCCTTCCTTTCTGCGGCTGCCTAGCACGGCGCTGACCCAACCCCACGTGTCCATCACATAGGCTTCTGAGGGGCATCTGGCATGTGCCTGGCACTGAAGACTCTAAGCAGAGGCCTGCAGGAGTCAGTGATCTTCAGGGAGAGAGGTGGCCTGTCCCCGAGGCAGTCCCATGTCCTGCTCTGGAGAGCCTGGCTCAAGCTTCCACACACGTTTTAGTTACAGGTCCCCTCCCTGCCCACCCCACCGGCACAGTGTAGCGTGGTGGGCCTCAGATTCAATTCCTAGCACCCAAAAAGCCACGCCAGCTTAGAAAAGCAGAAGAATTTTTCACAATCTTGGAGGCCAGAAGTAGGAAACCAAGGTGGGCAGAGCCATGCTCCAGGCTCTGGGGGGAGCTCTCCTGTTCACCCCAGGCTCTAGTAAGTAGCTACAGGTAGCCCTCGACTGGCCACACCTCTCATCTGTGCCTCTGTGTCTGGCACCCTGTTCCCTGGGGCTCACACATGCTTTCACCACGTTCTGCCTCGCAGGACTCTTCGCCTTCAGATGACTTGTGGTTTCTGCAGGGACCCCGCTCCCACATGAGATTGCCTTCCAAGACCCGATAGGCACATGTTTAGGGGCACTGTCATACCCAGCACACTCAGTCCCTGGAGGGGGGGCGCCTCAGGGCTCGCCAGGCCTGACTCTCAGGAGACACGAGATGAGGTTCTAAGGCCTGGAGGCGGTGTTCGCCAGCGGTCCCCACCCTGCCCGGAGCCTCTGGTCAGGCCCAGCCTTCCAGCAGGCTGTGATCACATCTGGGGCTCCTTCCTGAACCTTGTGGGGAGTGCAGCCTTTCCAGGGAACCAAGGCTGTGTGGGAAGAGGAGAGGAAGCTGGGGGAGGTAGGGATGGTGGGGGCCCAGGCCCCAGAAGCCAGGAGCTCCCAGAACTCACTGAGCCTGTGTGATGCTAATTTGGGGCCGGAGCACGCCCAGGACCCCAGGATGAAGAGAGCACTGAGAGGGAGACACAGGGCCTCTGCCAGGTGAGGCCCACAGCCACACGCTGGGGCAGGGAACCCACAGGACATCAGGAGCCAGGAAAGGACCCGTGGAGGCTGGGGGAGGGGCGCCGAGCTTGGGACCTGTGGGGACAGCTCGTCCTGCGGAAAGGACGCTGGCAGAGCCGGCCTGGGGTAATTCATCAAACATCCCCTTGCTCAGGCTCCTCGTTTGTCACCAGTCCCGGGTAGCACCTGCCCCAGTGACACCCGGGTAGCACCTGCCCCAGTGACACCCGGGTAGCACCTGCCCCAGTGACACGGGAGCCACAGGGAGTGGATTGTTGTGGAGGCCACGGCTGGTTCCCTGCAAGGGACAGGGCCGGATGCTAGGCAGAACGGGCCTCGCCCGGGGCAGGGGTCTCCCACTTCATTTCCCTGCTGCCTTGCTGCCGGGGACAGTGACTTGACCCTCCTCCCCGGAGGTGAAAGGTCCCCACCTCACAGCCGGCACTAATTCCCAGAACCATCCATCTCCCTGTGCTGGCGTCAGGAAGAGTGATGGGCGGCTTCCGGGGCCGGTGGGGGTGGTCACAACAGGTTTATGCTGCTGAGTGATGGCGTTTGGTCCGCTGACATGGGCGCCTCTGGGACCATGGTGCGGCTTCCCAGAAAGCAGGACCGTAAATACTGCGAGGCGGCTTCCAGAGCAGGGGCTGTGCCAGGGCTCCCAGAGAGCCAGGCTGGGAGGAGGCTGGGGCCCCACCCCAGGGGACCACGCCAGCAACTTTGGGGAGGACTCTACCGGGGGAAGTGACACAGACCCAGGCCCTGCGCCTCAGCATCCCTTAGCTACTGGCTGCCACCAGCCCAGCCAGGTGGGAACGACCATGCCACCCCCTCTAGGCCCTGAAACTGTCATGTGACTTAACTACCTCAGTGTGAATGCCCCGCCTGCTCCACTTCTCAAGTGACCCATCCGGAGGGGCAGCAGGGCTGCCTGTGTCTCAGATGTGACCTCAGCCCTGGGCCTCTGTTTCCTCTTCTGTGCGGGGCTGGGGGGGGTAGGGGGGAAGGGAGGATGGGTAGGTGGTTTAAATGAGATCATGTGCATGGGTCCTTCAGCCCGCTGCCTGACACAGGGTCACCAGTCCCTGACAGCATTGTTTTATTTTTCTTATTTAATAGTTAGATTTTTTTTTTGCTTTTTATTTTATTCATTTATTTCTTAAGTATTGAGAATTAAACCCAGGGCCTTGATACTGAGCTATGAGACCCTTTTATATATATTTTTTTTCTTTTTTTTTGGAGACAGGGTCCTACTAGTTGCCCGAGCTGGGCTGCAACTTGCAATCCTCCTGCCTCAGCCTCCCAGAGTGCTAGGATTCTAGATGTGTGCCTCCGTGTCTGTGCCCAAATGTTTGCATTGCTGGGGATGGAACTGCGGCCTGGAGTGTGCCAGGCAAGGGCTGTACCACCACACTGGCTCCTAGCCCCTGTGGTTGGGCCTGAGCATATTTTTTCTCCAAGGAAAGGAACCTGCTCATGTGCCCTGGCCATGGGCTTCTGGGCAGCAACAGTTGAAGGTGGTGAGCCTGCATCCTTCTTGGGTGTGCAGGGAGATCCTGTGCCGGGCAGGGGCTAGGACAGGAACAGGGAGAAACCCTCAGCCAGCACACTACTCTGGGTCAAAGCCCAGGGGCTGGGGGTGGCAAGGCTGCAGACCTCTGACCCTGCCTGAGCAAGCACCCGCCCCCTCCTGAAGGGGCAATTAGTCCTCATGACTTCTCTGTCCTACAGATGGGAAAACTGAGGCAGGGAGTTGATGTCATTATTGCCAGACAGACACCAGTGCCTTCAGACCTGCAGGTGTGCATGGGTGCACACACACAGTGAATGACACGTGTCCCCCCCATACATAGCACGTGCACACATACATGCATGTGTGCACAGAGACAGATGCACATATACAACACACATACACAGACACATACACGTGTACAGGTGCATCTGGGGCGCTCACATGGTACAGACAGGCGCATGCACATACCTATGCACAGCACATTTTCCAGTGTACACCACATCCCCACACTCAGCATTGCACATGGGGCTGGGACCTAGGCACCCTGTGTCCCCGACTCTGTGGGGAGTTTGCTACCTAAGATGCCCATGAGGTTGGTGCTTGGGCTGGGGGACACCAGGCCCAAGGTGCCATGGGATCTCTTTGTCCTCCCCACATGGGTGTCCAGCTGATAGCATGAGCTGTGACAAATGGAAGCTGAGTATGGTGATGCATGCCTATGATCCCTGCTACTCAGGAGGCTGAGGCAGGAGGATCACTGGTTTGAGCCTCACCAGGGCAATTTAGCAATTCAGCAATAAGAAAAAAGTTAAAAAGGACTGGGTATATAGCTCAGTGTGAAGACCCTGAGTTCAAGACAAAACAATTGTTTTTAAAGCCACTCATGGTGCTACCTCATACCTGGTCCATCAACCCTGAACATGGAAGCTGAAGGTTTATGGCTGGCACAGTGTGATGAAAGGGACAGAACCCTGCAGTCTCGGCAGTACATGAAGCAGAAGAAACTTCTGGAAAAGCAGGAGGCAGTGCAGTGAGATTGTGGGAAAGTTTCTTAGTATCCCCTTAATGGGGAAGCTACTCTGAGAAAGTCCACACACCTAGGCAGTGATGTGAACCCCTCATGGGGGCACTTAGGGGATTGTCCCAGTGCCACTAGACAGGACAGGGACGGGCCACCAGGGGAGGCCAGCAGCTGGGTCTGGAGAAGGCTCATCCTCCTCCATCCCCTGCGGAGGGAAGCTGGGTTCCTGTGGACCCCTGCACACCTCTGAGGAGTGATAAACAGGTCTTTGCATCCCGGAGCTGGGTAATTTGTTTTCAATAGGTTTTAATCAATTATGAGCAGTCCAGGGAAGAGGAAGTGCGCCAGTAATTGGCTGAAATAAATCACTCTGCACTTCTGAAGCGGCGCTCCATGGAGGCACTGGCAGGCCAGCCTCTGCTTCTTAATAAACAGGCACGTTGGTTGGACCCACCCCCAGGCCCCGAACTCCATGCAAACCTCACACTGATCCAGGAGGAGGGGCGGCAGAGCAGATGGGGCCACATGAGGGGTCACCGAGCAGGTGAGCCCAGGCAGCCCCCGCCATGTTGCACCTTCCTGTATCCAGGAGCTGCTGAAGGTAGCCCCCTCTGGGGAGCCTGTGAAACCCTGTTCTGCCCTGGCTCTGGGGCTGTGAAGTGCTGGAGCCTGAGATCCATGTGGGCCGGGTTCCACTCCTGCTGTGACCTCAAGTGGCTCTGTCCACCTCTTAATGGTCATCTTTGGTGTCCCTTGGCTTGTGGTTGGGTAGCCGTGTCACTTGTCTCCCTCTGTACCCCTTGGTGTGGTCCCTGTGCATCTGTCTGTCCCCTGAGCCTCTGCGAGGATGACCCCAGCTATGCATGGTTCAGCGCCACTGCACTCCACGCAGCCTCTGTGCAGGATAGGGCTGCGGCCACTGTATGGCTGACAACACAGGCTTGGTGGAGTCAAGGCTGTCCCCAACTCTGCCTGTACTAGGTGTTGAACCCATGGCCTTTGCATTGAGCTGTGTCTCCACCCCATGATTTTTGTTGTTGTTGTTGTTTTTTGGAGACGGGGTCTTGCTAAGTTGCTCAGGCTGGGCTTGACTTCTTGATCCTCCTGCCTCAGCCTCCCAGATTCTGCGATCACAGGCACATGCCTCGCCATCCAGGCAGAGGACAGTTTGGCCCCATAGCCAGCTGCTGCCCGCTGTGCCTGAGCATGCAGAGCGGGGCTCCCAGGAAAGCTGGTCGTCCCCAGGCCAGTGAATAGGGCCCTAGTGGTGGCCCAGTCTCTGCCACAACTAGGGCCTTCTGTGCTCAAGGTTACGTGCATCACCCAATACCAAGAGGAATTAGTGGAGGGGAGGGCATCTAGGATTGAGACCAAGAGCAGCCGGCTGGGCAGAGGTTCCAGGCATTTCATGCAGGTCAGCTTGGGGTGGGGACAGGTAGTGGACAGAGAACAGGACATGGCTGATAGGAGACGCTCCTCGCAAGACAGGCCAAGACTGCGTGCCCAGGGAAGCCAAGCAGCAGCCTCAGCTGGGCGGGGAGGATCTGAGCAAACAGGATGCAGGCTTGGCAAGGGCAGACAGCGTGGGTGGAGCAGCCTGGGCCTCAGAGCTGGGCTCCTGCTCCCTAGGGCTATCCCTGGGTCCTTTGTTTCCAGCTGGGGTAAGGAAGGCCGGGCCAGCGCTGGCCCCTCCTGCCCCACCTGCCACCTCCACCTGCCCTGCTCGGTGGCTGCCTGCGCTCAACAAATCACAGCCGCCTAATGAAGTGCCTCCTGCCTCAGAAGAGCCCGGGGCCTCTGCCCGGAGCCGGGTCAGAGCTGCCGCGAAATTACAGCTGTAAGACACGGCGCTGGAGCGGCCCTCTCGCCCTGCCTGTAATTACGGCCCACGGAGCCCTGATTGCCGCAGTCCAATTAATTAAACACGGCAGCGACCCAAATTATGATCCCTTGCCTCGTACCGAGCAGTATTTTTAACCTTAACTGTCGGGGCTGAGCTTAAATTTCCTATCTGGACAGAAGTGTCACCCGCGGGAGAAGGAGGTGGTGTTGAACCGAACATTGCTGATGACAGACCCTGTAATTAGACACTGTAGTGTCCCCGAGACTGGTCTTTAAAACTGTCAGAAGCCAAGCAGCCGTCATTTGATACAAGACTATCATTACCCATGAACCTATTAGTTGCAGGTAAATAACATATTATGCCAGGGACAGAAAGCAGTGGGTTGGGGAATTCACCGGCACTTAATTAGGACCAGTGGTGCAGAAGATGGATGGTGACCCTGGCTCCATCAGGAGGGGACTTGGGCACAGGGTGGTCGGGGGCCCAGGCTGCTGACCCTGCAGGAAGATACTGGCCACCCGCAGAGCCACCAGAGGTTCCTGCCAGGCCTGAGCTTGATGATCACTCATGATGTGGGGGCAACAGGCGGCTCTGTGCTCATGTCAGGCTCTGGGGGTGGGGTGCCTGAATGGCAGAGGTGTCTCATGGGACTGGGTGAGGGGACCCTCCAGGGCCACCCTGAAACCCAAGGCTGTAGATGGTGGGTGAGGTAAGAGCCCTGGATAGCATGGAGCCCATTCTGGACCCGGTTCTGTGGGTCTACTTATACCACCCCATTGCCATGGTCCAAAGACATCACCCTGAAACTGCTGGATAGTGCATGTGTTTTACATAACTTATATTTTATTTATTTACTTTCTTTCTTATTTATTTGAGACAGGGTCTCTCTATGTAGCCCAGGCTGGCCTCAAACTCACAGTACTTCTGCTTCAGCCTCCCAAGTGCTGGGATTACAGGCGTGCACTACCTCACCTGGTTCTCAGATAACTTTCAGTACAATATGGTTTCATTTGTTCTATTTTGTTCTTAGTGATGGTTGTGAATCTCTTACTTGTCTGAACTATAAACCATCATAGCTCTGTATCTGAGACAAAGTCCAGCATATGCAGAGCTTACCACTGCCCTGGTTTCAGGCACACATGAACCATTGTGTTCTCGGAGTCTTGGAGCCCTGACTTGGAGCCATCTGCTCAACCTCAGAGGCCCAGCTCCCCAGAGTGGCCTGGACATGAGCATGCACCCCATACTCCTGAGCTACCCGCGGCGACTCAGGCACCTGCAGAGCCCACCATGAGCACGAGGCACCCATGTCCAGTCCCTGCTCAGGATGAGGGGGTTAATGAGGGATCTGCTTCAGCAAATACTCAAGAATCCCCGTGCTGCCAGGGACAGGGAACCCCCACTCCAATTGGATCCCACAGTCTGGAGCTTTTAGAGTCCTGGGAAGGGGTGTAGCAGGCGGAGACAGGTTGGCTTGGGCTGCTGGGCATTGCCCTTGGGCTTGAGACCAGAAGGACTGAAGGGAAGTTCAGCTACTAAGCTGCAGAGGAAAGAGCTCCTGCCTGCACAGGCTCACACGTGAACCACCTCTACCACCGCGCCGCTGTCTGCCCCTCGGCCTCCTGTCGGGAGCTGGTTTAAAATGACCCCACACCCTCTAGACTCACTGGCCAGCCAATGTCCCTTCCAGATCTCTCGCTGAGCACTGGGAGCTGCGTGCAATGCCACCAGGGGGTCACCAGGGATGGTGCCACCATGGGCCAGCGATGTTCCCAGAGCATAAATGATGAACAGACAGGCGACCCATTCCTGGGGATCTTTCCTGGGAACCTGCCACACAGCTGGGGGACCCAAGGTGCCTCTGCCCCACCCTCCCACACGTGTGGGCCTTTGCCTGGCTCTGGCCTTCCATGGGGTACCCATGTTCCCTTTGAGCCACAGCCAGGGCCCCAAGGCCTGACACAGTGCCCAGCACCCGCACAAGGGCCCAGACAGTGGCCAGAGAGCCCAGGCCACTGTTCTATAGCTGCTTTGGAGCCAGCTGCCCCCAAGTGCATCCCCAAGAACCTCCTGATGGTCCAGGTGGAGGGGAACATTGTGGGCAGTCATGCCCAGCGTGGTTAGAGTCTGTCCAGAAACTGGCCCCTTGTGAGGACTGGGTGCGAGTCGGCAGACAAGCAAGGCTTAGGACAGCCTAGAAGCCTGTGTGCGTGCACGTTTTGAGCACCTGCTGTGTGCCTAGTGGGGCATCCCCTGGGACTTCACCCCCAGGTGCCAGGCAGTCATCCTGGAACAGGAGTGTCCCTCGTGTGCTGCCCATGGCATCTGGGGCTCTGAAGCACAGGGGATGTGGCCAGGGCAACACAAGAACTAAAATCGCCTCCTTCCCTGTGGTAGCTTGGGTTTCAGTAACCACACGCAGCCCCCCACTGGCAAGGTACAGCCCACAGACATGGGGTCAGCGTGCAGGGCAGGCTTGGCAGAGCCCTGGGATCCCAGGGGAAGCCGGGCAGAGCTGTCTCAGGAAGGGGACAGGTGGCACAGGAGGAGAGCAGTGAGGACCTGCTGGTGACCCAGAGCCTTCAAGAGCCGCATTGCCGAAGTTGCTTTCACCTGGGGAGGTGACAGCGCTGCAGCAGTGGTGACAGCATCATTTCTCAGCACCATCATTTATTCATTCATTCGTTTGTTGTTCATTTGATCATTAGCTGGTCAGTTTGCTCCTGACACTTGCTGGGGGAAACGTGACCAGCGGACAGAATCTCTCCTGTCCTGCCCCTGAGCGTGGTGAAAGCCACACATGCTTTGGTCCCGAGCTGCCCTCAGGCGATTGAACACATGAGTGTGGCTTCCAAGAGGGTGGAGGTGGTGGTGGTCACTCGGCCATAGCTGGCAAGATCCATCAGTGGTGGCCTTGGCACTTGCCAGCCCGAACCTAGCCTGTGGCCCCATGCACATATCCGTTTGCATCTGCGTCAGGCAGGATTGCCTTTGTCTCCCTCTGCTTGCTCACATCCCTGGGGCCCTGTCCTCAGCGTCTGGCCTGCCTGGCACCAGTTGGGAGGGCCAGGTTGGGGAGCAGTGAGTCCAGAGGTGCTCGGTGCCCTCTCTTTGCTTCCCCGGGGCTGCTGGGCCGAGGGTGAGCAGGCAGCTTGCTGCAGACCCGTCTTACTGGTGGCAGTGGGCACTGGGTCACTGGGCTCATGGCAGAGCTGCTCACCTGAGCAGTGCGGACGCTGACAGCTGCCCTGCACAGTTCCGGGGACCCCGAGTCAACTGCTGTCCTTGAGTGTGTTTGTGTCCTGACTCCTCAGGTGGGATCCAGGCTACCTGCACAACCTTGGTCCACCCTGATCACTCAGTGAAGGTGCCACCTGCAATTACAGACGCATCCCAACGGCTGGGGTCAGGACCTGAGGTGTGGATTGCAGAGGACACAGATCACCCTGATAGGTGTCCTTTCTTCTTTTCCACAGTGGAACTCGAGCCCACGCCCTTTACGCTAAACCACCAGGGGAGCCCTGACTTGGAGCCATCTGCTCAATCTCAGAGACCACCACCCCAGCCCTTTCTTTATTGGGCTTTGCTGAGTTGCTCAGACTGAGTTCAAACTTGCGAGCCTCCTGCCTCAGCCTCCCTATGTCTGTTCTTTCGTCTGTCTTTTGAAATATTCAGTTGTTGTTGAAGCATAATCCTCAGCAGGAGAGTCTGGGGTACATGCCAGAGCCCATGATGCAGCCAGCGCCTGGCTGGGAAACAGCATGGCCACTCCTGAGCTGCCTCTGTCCATGGTCTCCTTGCCTGGGGAGCAGCATGTACAGCTAATTCTCAGGAGAGGGGTGCTGCAAGGGACCCGTGGGGGTGACATCTTTTTTTTTTTTTTTTTCCGGGACCGGGGATCGAACTCAGGGCCCTAGTGCTCGGCGGCAAGCACTTAGCCCACTGAGCTGTACCTCCAGCCCAGGGGGTGACATCTTGCCTCACTGAGCTCTGTATTGGCAATATCAGGTAAGGTGAGCTAGGAGGAGATGGGGCAAGGGGCTGCCCCAGGAGAGAGAAGCTTTGGGGGAGCCACAGGGCATAGGCGCTGCCCTGGGCAGTTGCCGGGAGCCAGTGGCTGAGCGACCAGAGGCACCTCTGTAACTCTCCCCTGGTAAGTTGCCTGCAGCAGTTAGAGCTGCAGGACGTGGCCAGGGCGGGGGAGGGATCAGGAGCAGGGCTGGGGGACGGAGAGGAGCCTGTGAAGTGGCTAGGTGGGAGGAGGCTGGACAGGTGCGGTGCCTGCAGTGCAGGTCTGGCTTAGCTGGCGGCTGAGCATGCTTCTCATAACCAGCCTCTGCTGCAGGGAGGTGCAGGAAGCCCGTCTCCAGGTGCGTGTGTGCCTCCACTGCCTGGTCCCTGTGCTGTCCCCCACCCCATCCCCGTCCTCACGTCCTGGCTGCCCCTCCTGTCCCTCTGTCCCCTGCAGATGGTTCTTCTGACAGAAGCTGACAAGAGCCATTTCCAAGATGGATTGATTCAATTTAGCACAATTTTTGCTGGATTTGGTGACGTATGGCTCCCTGTTGGGACTGCATTGAATGTGCCTCCGAAGAGAGAGGGTTTATTAGGCTGGGCAGCGTGAGCAGGTGGGGCCCGAGGTGGGGGCAGATGCCTTCTGGAGCCTGTTCTGGACCCCCAGGGTCCCAGCACCGGGTCCCCACGGGACCTCAGCCTCTCAGAAGGAGGTGCTTTGTGAGCCAGCTTTTTATTGTCCTCCAGGGCCTGCATTTCCATTCTATCCTCAGAAGCCAGGTTTTGCTGTTCCCCTGCCACTGCGGGAGGCCGGGAGCTAAAGACATCTCCCTTGGGGCTGATAAATTCTTAGCGGAGGTGATGGCTATAGACCACTGCCATCCCCACCCGAATCCCACTGTGAGTGTGTGCGGGTGTGAGTGTGTGTGGGTGCCTGCACACACCCAGCCTGGGCACATGCACAGTGGCTGGTGACCTCTTGTGCCCGCAGCACTGTGATGAGTGTGACAACTGGCTCTGGCCTCTACCCTGGCTGGACGGGGCTGCCTCTGAGGCTGGTACTGGACAGACCGTGGGAGCTCAGCCAGCATTAGGGAGGCAGGACCCCAACTGTGGGAGCCCTGCACAGCTCCCATCCCATCCAGTGCCCCAATCTTGCAAGCCCGCCCCTTCTTGCAACTTCCTGGTGGTCCCTCACCCCCAGCCCCAGACCCAAGGCCTTTGCACCTGCCCTCCCCCTGCCTTCATTGCTCCTCCTAGATCTGTACCTGGATCCCCCAGGCCTTTGTTCACAAGTTAGCTGGCCAGACCTGTGCTTGGTTTTCTGTGCTCTGCAGCCCAGTGCCCAGAGCAGCACCTGCACCAGGGGACATTAGGTGGGTGCTGGACCCATGCTGGCCATTGGGGGCCGTCTCAGCTGGATGCAGAGAAGCAGGCACCTGGGCTGAAAAGTGGCCCCCGGAGGTGTTGCCCCTGATTCTCAGAACCTGTCTCTGTTACATTGCTTGGGAAAGGGGCATTGAGATGCACTGATATGGGGGTCCCACCTGTGCTCACAAGTGTCCTTGGAAGATGGTGTCAGAGGCAGACTTGGGACCCAGAAAGCAGAGATCACAGGGACAGGGACACCAGCCGGACGCTGGGGAACACCTTGCTCTCAGCTGGTGCTGCTGATTTCCAGCTGCTGCCCCCAGCAGCGAGGGATACTTTCCTGTTGTCTTAAGCCACCAAGACTGTCGCTTGTCCTGCATCCCCAGGATACATGCTGCCTTGCTCAAGACTGTGCCTGTGTGGGAGGCGATGAGGTAGGCGGGGTCTTTGGCGAGGACCCCGTGGGCCAGGGGTGCAGTGTGTGATAGGACAGGAGGGGGTGGGGCTGGGGATATAGCTCAGTGGAATAAGCACTTGCCTAGCAAGCGCAGGGTCCTGAGTTCGATCCCCAGTACCGCAAAAAAAAAAAAAAAAAGGACAGGAGGGGGATGGCATGCTATGTGCTATCACTCTGGGCATTGTTGCGTCTAACCCTGTGTTGGGGCCCCCCAGGACCACTCTGCAGCTCAGCCACCTCCCTGGGGCTCAATCCCAGCCACCTTCATTGGCATTGTGGCCCCATGGGTGGCCTTGAATGAGTTGATGGTGGCCGAGTGGCCAGAGGAAGCTCAAAGCCAGGGACAGCGTCCTCTCCCCGGGGTCCTGGGACTTGCTGCCACCTCCTCCACAAGCTGGCGGCTGGCCACACCCTTCGTGGCAGGCAGGATTCATCTGTATTGGCGTGGCTGGAACCCCAACTTCAAAGTGCCCTGCAGCCCCCTCCCCAGAATTGCTTTCGGGGTGGCTTTTGATATGTGCCCTGTTTTCTTCCCTCTTTTGAGGCAAATGGCTGATTGATTGCTTTTCATCTCCACTTTGAGTAGCTGTAAGAGCTACTTTATATAAACATCAGTTATGGCCCATAATAAATGAAGGGTCCCGCACACCACGCACATCACAGTCCACTCCCACATCAAAGCGCTGCGTCACCATCACCACCACGGCCGGAGCTAATCAGCTGGGAGGGTGGTGTGGGTGGAGACCAGCGCCAATTTAATCGCAGATCTGCAAAGGGTTGAGGATGGGGAGACCCGTGAGCAGCAGGAGCAGGTGGGAGGTCACAGGCCAGGTCAGCCGCAGCCATGACACCCTGCCCACCTCATCACACCCAACCCAGCACCCCTCGGTCTTGTCACTCTGGTGTGCTGGTGCTCTGGGGACAGCCCCTTGCCATGGCTAGTATGGCCCCTGTCTCACTGACAACCACCCCTTTGGACCCTGCCCTTTCCTCCCTGTGGGTGTGGCTGCTGGGGCCAGGGACCCTGACTCCGCAGGCCTGGCTTTCTGTGCTCTGCATCCACTGCTGGGTGGTGGTGGCCTTCCCCTGCTGGGCCTCTTTCCCCATGCGGGAAGGCACTGTCCCCGAGGCTGTGGGAGCCTCTGCTGGCACCTGGGAGTTGTCCCCTGCTGTGGTCTCAGGCCACATGTGCCTCACTCTGGGACCCAGCCGCCCTGGAACCTGTGCCTCTTTTGTCCCCGCGCGGCTCCCCTTCCTCCTGCAGTGCCCCTACCTGGAGCACACCCTGAGCTTCTCCACACCACCTCGCCCCTGGGCCCTGCAGAGACGTAGGCATACCTGGCCTGCTCACCCCTGCATGGCATGCTGAGTGAACCCCACGGAGTATCAGGATCGCATGGTGCACCCTGGAAAACCAGGCCCTCAAAGGGTCTGAGTGTCTCAGTCAGGGGACCCAGAATTGGTATTTGTGCTGTTGGGGGCTACCTCTCTGCTGGAACCCACTTTGGGAACCACTGTGGGTGGGAACCCCTGGGGGACCCTAAAACCTAAGACCCCATGGGTACAGCAAAGTAGGCCAAGATCTCTGGGAGCTTCAGTTAGAGAAGGTCCTCCTTACCCTTGTGTCTAGAAGTCAAGGTTCAAGAGCACCCAACCCTCCCCCAGGGACCCCAGAACTTTACAGCTATTCTCTCCTCCCTGCTCTCTCTTTTTTTCTTTTTTGTGACAGGATCTCACACTGGCCTTGAACTCCTGGTGATCCTCCTGCCTCAGCCTCCCCTGTGCTGGGATCACAGGCCCGTGCCACCATGCCCAGCACTCTCCCCACTTCGTCTCCTCTCTCCCAGAGGAGGAGAGACTCAGGGCACAGCTGTGGTCTGGGGATGCCTGGAAGCAGCACTCTGTAGTCTGTGGGCCCCTCTCCTTACAGCCCAGAGCTTGGTGCAGGCTCCCTGTTCTCAAGGCTGCCTTGGAGCCCAGGATGGCACTGTGCCCTGCCCTGTGGAGTCTGCCAGCCTCTGGCTCTGGCCAAAGACCCACCCCAGGGCTTCCCTGGGGGGGCTGCAGCGCGGCTGTTGGACAATGCAGCTCTCTACCCCATGCACCACGCTCCCCAACCCCAGGCTATGGTCAGGGCCCAGGCTCCTCTCCCTGTACCTCCTCTTTGGGGGCACTGGGGCCTTGCAGGGGGGATCCTGGCGACAAGAGGCCAGGCTGGCGAGTCAGAGGGTTTGCAGGATATGTGCATGCGAGCATGTGTGTGAACGTACATGTGTGTATGTACTTCTGTGTACATGTGTATATCTAAGCCCACACATGGATGCGTGGGTGCATGTTCATGGTGGGGCAGCGGACTGGGAGCCCAGCTCGGAGGCCCCAGCAGCCACATTCAGGTCGCTCACTTGCTTGTTATGATTCTGGTTTCTGGTTGTTCTGCTGCCTGTAGTACTGTTACAGGGTGGTTTCTTAAGAAATGGCTGTCAAGGGCTGGGGAGACAACTCAGCGGCACAGCTCCAGCCAGGCAAGCACCAGGTTCTGAGTTTGATTCCCAGCACCACAAAAAAAAAAAAAAAAAAAAAAAAAAACCTGAAGAAATGGCTGTCGATCAGAAATATTCCAGGTTCTTCTTGCCTCAGAGAATTGGACAAGACAAGCCAATAATGGTGCCAAAAAGTTTATTTGCAAAGTGCGGGGTAAACGAGTATGGGAGAAGCCAGCTTCGCAGAGCAAACTTGGGAGAGAGAAGAGAGAAAAAGAGGGTAAAGGCAAAGGTGAAAGCACAGGCACATCTGAAAAGGGCTTCTGCACGGGCTGCTGTGCAGCCTCACGCGCAATAGTGCCTTTCTGTGACAGTTGGCCCTGTTCACACTGTGCACATCGCGTGGGGGCTCTCGGGAAGTTCTGCATCCGGGGTCCTTGAAATGCCCTGGGATCTTGTGAATGGCAGGCTCAGCCCCTTTCCCCAGCCAGCTTGACCTGGTCTCACCTCCTGTATCAGAACGAGAGATTGCATCCAGAGCCTTCGCACTCAGCTACACCCTCAGCCCTGTTATTAATTTTTTTTTAAAGATAGGGTCTTGCTGAGTAGCCCAGGCTGGGCTGAGGCAGAAGGATCACAAGTTTGAGCCACCATGTTTGGCACCTTGTGGCTTTCAGCAGTTCACAGCTACATTCTGGCCTTGGGTGTTGCTCAGGGGCCAGAGGGTACCCCCTGCACTCAGGTGAGGTCGCATGCAGAGTGCAGCCTGGCAGATGGGATTGCAGGACTCCCACCGACTGACCAGGTCTCTTAGCAGGCAGCTCCAAAGCTAGGACTCTGGCAGTTAAGAAGGTTGATGCTGGTGTCGCCCAGACCTTGGCTCAGGGCAGACTGGCCCCTTCCTGTGTGTGGCAAGGAGCTCATCTGCTAAAGCAGAGACTAGAGACTATGTCCATGTGCAGGGCTGCGGTTGGATCCATGGGGTGACTCTTGTAACCATGGGACCTTGGCTGGGCTGCTGCCTGAGCACCAGCTCCACCTGGGAGTCGGGTGAGGTCAGACATTGGGGTGCTATACACCTGCCCCTGGGGTGCGGGTTTCCCCGGTATTCTCTGAGATGCAGTTTCCCCAGTTGTCAGTGAGTGGGGCCGTAAGGCTCCCGGCACTGGTGCACCCTGACTCCAGAGCAGCGTGGGTTCACAGCTGCCCCTGCCCCTGGGTAGGATGGTGGGTTCCTCTTATCCCCCGTTCTTCTTCATTTTGTACTGGGGATTGAACCCAGGCCCTTTGAAATGAGCTACATCGCCAGCCCTTTATTATTTTTAAAAATTTTGAGAAGCCGGGTGTGGTGGCGCAGGCCTGTAATCCCAGCACTCAGGAGGCTGAGGCAGGAGGATCGTTGTGAGTTCAAGGCCAGGCCAAACTGAGTTCAAGTCCAGCCTGAACTGCACTGTGAGACCCTGTCTCAAAAATACTAAATAAATAAATAAATTTTAAAAAAATAAAAATTTTGAGATAGGTCTCACTAAATTACCAAGTTGCCCAGGCTGTATACTTACTGGCTGTCCTCCTGCCTCAGCCTCCCAGAGTCTCAGGTCAACTTTGAATCTGGGTTCCTGAAGCTCCCAGTGGCGTTCAACCTCCGTGGGGGAGGGCAGACCGCGTCCCCTGCTGGCTGTGCACCTGGCGGGTGACAGGTCCCTCCAGGCCTCTCCTTGGGGCCAGTTAGGAGCAGTGAGACCTGTGGACACTTAGCCGCCGCCTCCCCCCTCCATCACAGCCTCTCTCCTGAGCCACGGCTACAGGCTGGCAGGGTCCCAGCGAGTCACTCTAGAGGCATGGGACCCAGTGGGGACATCTGGGCCGGCCCTTGGCTGAAGCCATTTGCCTGGAGAGGGTGGAAGTGAGTGGCCCCAGAGCTGGGCTGTCCTCACCCAGCCGCCTCTCCCACCTCCTGTGCTGAGCAGCCTTTCTTTTTCTTTTTTTATCTTGCCAACAGTGCATCTCACAGCCGGTCATTTCATTTCATTCCTGGTCTTCGGAGAGTGACATTTACATATTAATATTTTCTGGGAGCCACGGCTGCAGCAAGTGTCTGCCGCGTGGCCTCACATAATGCGAGGGAGATAAAGCGGCGGCTCCTCGGTGAATAACGACAAATGAAAGCCGTGCGGCTGTGAAAGGCCCCGCGGTGCCCTGTCAGCATGTGGTACATCGCCCGACAACTGCTCCGGCACCCTTCCTGCCCGAGGTTTATCTCCACGCACAGAGGACGCACTCTTTGTCAAGGGCTCTGCCTCCCGCCACTTCCTGCCACGGTCCCCGAGCGGCTGCCAGGGATGGGGCTGGGGCCACTGGCCTGAAATGCCTGGGAGGCAGGCGCAGGCTGGAGTGGGCGCAGCTGGCGCTGCCAGCAGGGTTATCTGCGGCCTGCAGAGCCCGGGCAGTGGGGCCCCGGGGTGGGATGATGGCATGGCAGGGCCCCAGTAGTGGCGGCCAGGTCACTTTACTCCACTCGGATGTGAGAGAAGAAAAGGAGGTCTCTGGGCAAGGAGGGCAGAGGGGCCAGTCACAGAGGAGGCTGTGGCAAGTGGGGGTACTGTGGGGCCCAGCGCCTGATCCCCAGGAGGTGGGGGTGCGACGCCCCGACTCCCAGCGGGAAGCAGAGGGTGGTAGGGCTGCCGCACCAGGCTTGGCCTCCCTTCTGCGAGGGGCTGTGTGATGCACACACTGTGCCATGCAGCTTTGTGAGACCCAACCCGGCCCTGAGAGATGCCCACCCGGAGGTGCAGCCCTTCAGGCACCCGGGCCCTATTCTGCCCTGGGTAAGTGTCATGCAGGGGGCCCCATGGGTGGCACCTGCCTGCCCGGCTCAGGTTCCTGCCCCTCCCTCGCCAGTATGTCTTGGTTTCCTCTCTAGACAAGTGAGAGGTGACGCCCTGCATGTGGAGGACTTGGGGCCCGTGGGCTCTGGGCTGTGGGTAAAGTCCCCAGTGTGCCCTGCACTCACCATTGCTGACACTCATGCAGGAGGTACAAGTCTGCAATGACCCTCCCCAGGCTGGGCTTGGGACCCTGGGCGGGCAGGATGAGGCCTCCTCATGCCCTGCAGACATGGGGTCCCTGAGACTCCCCTTGGGACCACAACGCTGCAGGCTCCCAGCCCTCCTGGCTACACAGGGACATTGGGTCCTGTTCTAGTGGCCTGGAATGCTGGCACCAAATGCTACTTACTGCTCACCATTCAGGAAGCTGGAAGTCCCAAGCCCCGGGTTTTGAGGGCGCCAGCTCCAGAGCGCTCTCTGGGCCTTTGTTGTGGTCGGTGGTAGTGGATCGAGCCCAGGCCCTTCACACTGAGCTGCATCCCCAGCCTTTCCTGGTTTGTTTGAGACAGAATTTTGCTAAGTCGCTATATTACCCAGGTTGGGCCGGAACTTGAGGTCCTCCTGCCTCAGCTTCCCAGAGTGCTGGGGTTGCAGGTGTGTGCCATCACAACAGCCTGGGGCCTCTTGGAGGCTCCACTCATGACCTCTAACCTCCCAAAGGCCCCGCTCCTAATCCCATCCCTTTAGCACAGGGACCTCAGCACATAAACTGGGAGACACACATATCCACGCTATAGGGACCTCTGGGAGGCATCTTGAGGGTTCCTCCTCCCCTTAAGGAATCTTGGGGCTCAGACCCTACTTTTGCTTCTGGTTCCTAATTTGCACCCTGTTCTGTTCTCTTCAGAGGCCTGGAGGGTAGCAGCAGGGGGACAGTGAGGCAGGCGTGGTTGGGGCCAGGGGGTCTCAGAGCCAGGAGCCACTTTGTCCACCACATTCGAAAGGTCCTAGGGTCCCTAGGGTCCCGGAAGGCCCTGCGGTGCTACCCCTGCTTTGCTGGGGTGTCAAGGTGGCCTGGGCCTGGAGCTGATTTCCTGTCTAGATTTAGAGATTTCAACCCCAAGGGCAGCCTGGTGCCCTAGAGCACAGCCCCTACCTGACTCCAGACCTAGGATGCAGCTCCCCACCCAGCCTGCCTGCTGGAATGCTGCTGGCCATCCCAGGACATGGGAACATGGGAAGGCCTGGGTTCTAGCCCTGGCTCTGCCTCCTGCCATGGGGCTCTGGGCTGGGCGGAACCACTGTGGGCCCCTATGTGTTCCACATGGGGGACGAAGGTTGCTGGCTCTGGGCCTTAGGCAGCAGAGAGGGTTTCCAGGCCCCTGGAGGGCAGAATGGACTGGGGCACTGCGCCCGCCAATAGGAGCCCCAAGAGGGGCTGCTTCTTTGCTTTGCTGTCCTTACCCCAGAAAACGTGGGGCTGGTGCTGCACCTCGGGCATCACGAAGGCTTGCCTGCGCTGTGTAAAGATGCTCCACTAATGAGGCCCCGGCAGTACCAAGCATCCGCAACGCGGCTGCCAAGGAAATGCCGGGCATGGCTCACAGAGGCCATGTCGTCCCCCAGCCAGCAGAGGTGGGAGGCCAGCCCCTCAGCCGCCTTCCCTCAGAGCGTTCTCAGGCAGCCTCAAATTCCCAGAGTGCCCTGGACAAGGGCAACCGCCCCTCCCAAAACCTTTATGTGCTCACTGGCACCAATGTCCAGAACTGCATTTGGGGGGTGGCAGCCCCAACCACCTCCCCATGCCCTGTGCCCCAGCACCCCAGTCCTTCTGCAGCTTCCCAGGGCAGCGAGAGTCCTGCCCCGCCACCCATCCACAGACCCTTTCATGTCTTGGGGTGTAGCGCAGGGTTTGAGGTGCATGTTGCCAAGCACTGTCTCACAGAGGCTGCAGCCCACCCTGAGGAGCCTGGGGCAGTGACGTGGGCCACTGGGGCTACAGGAGAGCTGCCAGGTCCTGGGCGTGCGTGCAAGTGCACGTGTGTGTGTGTGGGGGGGTGCGCATGCGCAGAGTGTGTGAGTGCATGAGTGGCTGCAGGTGTGTGTTGGGTGTGTGTGCACACATGTGCGTGTGGCAGCCCAACCCTGCCGCGGAGCTACAAGACTTGGGCTTTGTTACAGTCAGGTCCCACCTGCCCCTCGCAGGAAGGTGCTGGGTAAATATTTGTTGACCGACTGCCTGATGACATGGCTGAGGGTTGGGAGGAGTTGCAAAGCCTGTGGAGCAATTAGGGGCTGGGTTGGGCGGGAGGGACGCCAGGCTGCTGACCCCAGGGCCTCCCGCCCTAGTGGGACTGACGCAATCCCGGAGGAAGCAGCCGAGCTACCGGTTTGTCCCACCCAGCAGCTCCTGGCATCCGGTGCCCATCCTGGGCAGTGCACTCTCAGTGTCCCAGGGCAGGGGCAGCTGCCCCTGCTTGGCCAGCTGTCACTCCAGGGAAGCTACTGGCCAGTCTGCTGGCAGCAACCCTGGAAGGAGGTGCAGGGTATGTGTGTGTGTGTGTGTGTGTGTGTGTACACAAATGTGCATGTGTGTGGCCAGGGGTGCTGACTCAGCCTCCTTGCAAAAAGAGGGGCCCTGGGTCCTGGGACTTGGGGGAACACTGGCTCCTGGCTGCCCGTCTTAGGGCCCTGTGTCTGGCAGTCCCTGCGCTGAGTCCTGCAGTAGCCTGCAGGGCCTGGTCCTTGGCTGTGGCCAGAGCTCTGCCCCTTCGAATACAGCAGAGGTGGTGGGATGGGCAGAGTGCAGGCCTAGAGGCAGATGTTGAGATCCCTACCCAGTAGCACCTGGCTGTGCGGCTCCAGGGCAGGACACAGCCTGTCTGGGCTGTTGCCCGCCTCTGAAGTGGCTGCATAGGCAGCTCAGGAGTTGGCGAGTGCAGAGTTGCTCGTGGGCTGAGTGTGGGACACACTGTTGTAATCATAGCACTCAGGAGGCTGAGGCAGGAGGATCACTGTCACAAGTTTGAGATCAGCCTGGGCTACATAGTGAGGTCCTGTCTCAAAAGAATAAAAACACTTGAAAAACCAAACACAGAGGTGGTCCCAGATGGATGAGGCTCTGGCGAAGGCCATGTGCAGGGAGGTTGGCTGGTTGTCACATGAGCATGACTCGGTCTCCCTACTTGCTGCTTGGGGGGCTGGTGCTGAGACATCCTGAGAACCAGTGGGAGAACCCTTACAGCCTGAGGCTGGGCAGTAGCACCAGGCTGCAGCCGGGCCTGCATCTAGGTGTGTGCCCAAGCTGACCACCCTCTGGGGCAGGGCACTTGGCCAGGTCACCCCAGGGGAAGACTCAGGGCCAGCCATCTGCAGCCTTACAACATCCTGTGACCACAAAGGTGGGAGAAGGATGGTGTATCTTGGGGAAACTGAGGCAGTCAGGCTGCACCGTGGGGCCTGTCCAGGACTCCCCTCCTCACACATCTGTGCTCCTCCTGCACCCAGACCTGGCAGTACAGGAGAGAGCTGGGCAGGACCATACCTAAGGGCCACCAATGCCACTCTTCCCAACAAACCCACTGGCTCGGGGATGGGCTGCTGCCTCCATGCAGCCCCAACTCCCTGCTCCTGGCAGCCCCATGTGAGCCCTGGCCACTGGGTTCTGGGTGGCCTGGTGGCCTCATTAGCCAGGTAGCCCTGGGGATGACACACAGCACCTCTGTCCTGTACCGGGGTGGTGGTGCACTGAGCAGGCTGCCAGCAGGCACCAGGTGTAGCCCTTAAGGGCCAGCAGCCTTCAGTAGAACAGCCTGTGAGTCCCGAGGCAGAGGGGGATGCAGGGGCTGGGCCAGCGCTAGTTCCTCATGCATGCCCCCCCTACCCCAGCCTGTGATGCCAAGGACAGGTGGCAGGCGACTCCTGTGGGCATGCACACCGCTTGGACCGGGCAGCTGGTGATGCAGGCAGGCTTGCGTTGCAGTTTACACCCATGGGGGTCTGTTGCCCTGTTGCCCCTTGAGGGCAGTGTGGGTTGGGGTCAGACCACTGTCTTTACCCCCAGAATTTCTAGGTTCAATTTTCAACTCCACCGATGAGTAGTAGTGATGCATGCCTGTAACCCTAGCACTCTGGGAGGCTGAGACAAGAGGATCTCAAGTTTAAACCCAACCTGGATAATTTCCCAAGATCCTGTCTCAAAGTAAAAAGAAAGGGATGGGGATGTAATTCTGCCAAAAGGTCCTAGGTTCAATGCCCAGCACTGCCCCTCCCAGTCACATTTACATCTGAGTTCAGGCTTCCTCTGAAAGCTCTGACCACCAGGGTCCTTGTGCCCCCAGCACCAAGGGCAGGAGCCAAGCAGCCATGCCTCAGGAAGGCCTCGGGCCATGCAGACCCTTTTCCAGCCTCTCTGCTTTCCTGCTGCTGGGCCTGTGAGCGCAGCATGAGGTGTCCCTGCCTGGAACCCAGAGGCCCCTTAGTGGTCTGCAAGGGGACCTTGAGGCGGAGGCAATGAGTGGCCAAAGCTCAGACCCCAGCGGCTGGGCTGCAGGGGACTTTGGAGAGGTGGTGTGGTATCCTGGTCCTTGGGAACGACCACCAGGCAGCCAGCGGCCAGGCCCCCTCCGTCCCTTGCGAAGAGGACCAGAGCAGCCTGTGGGACCCCTTGATGCAAATTAGAAAGCTGCCATCCCTTGGGTGGGCAGGCCCTGGGGGAGACCAGTGAAGAGTTAGCCAGACCTCAGCCCAGCCTGCTGCTGAGCCCCTTGTGCAGTGCACAACCTGCCCACATGTACCCAGTCTCCCTGCCCTGATTGGAACTAGCTCTTAAAGCCTAGTAGGAAATGAGAAGACTATCTGGAAATCCCCCTGGGTAGTGCCTGCCCTCTGTTGTCACCCCTGGTCCCCCAATTTCCAGCTCAGCCATCTGCTCTGGCTCTTTGAAGCCTGTGGAACCATTTAAAAGGCTCCTAATGATACTGATCCATCTCTCTAAAATGGATTATCCCATTTGCCTCCCAGCCTGCCTGGGTGCCCTGGGTAAGATCAGAAAGGAATTATGTTTGCCAGAGGCAGAGGGAGCAGGGCACGAATGTATCTCCTGCCAGCAGTGCAATTTCGTCAGCCTGAACTCTGCGCTCTCCATGCCTGGGCGCTGACGCAGTGAGAAGAACCCTAATCTCACTGTGCATGGCCCCCGGAGGGCGAGAGCCTTTTCTCCTCCAGCTCCTCCCTGAAGAAACTGCACCAGAATCCCGCTGCAGCTCACCCCGTGACAGGCCTGCGATCTCTGGTGGTGGCAGCCAGAGGGAACTCTAGGTTTCCGGGGGCAGCGGGTGGCATTTCCTGGTCACAGGCCCTGGCTCTGGGCACATGGCCTGGGGAGCGCAGTGAGTGGGTGTAAGGCACCAATTGTCCAGGTGCCCTGATCCAGGGCTTCAGATGGCGCCCAGCTTGGTCCCTGCACCCCGGCACACGAGGCACTGCCCTGGGCTGGCATTTTGTGTGGCAGTGTTTCTTCAGCTGAGGAGCTTGGCCAGTGAGGAAATGAGCGGGGGGCTCCCTTGCTCTCCCCCCAGGACAGACCAGATGGCCTGGCCTTGGTCCTGAGATAATGGCCCAGAGAGGAGCCAGGTGCCGGGCCGAGGACAGGAAAGGACAGCTGCCGGGTAAACCTTCCCCACTGTGGAATTGAACTTGGGCTGCAGAGATGGGAGGCCCCTGAAGTGGGCTGAGACTCCCACAGCCCCGAGGCCCTCTGTGAGAGCACACAGTACCCAGCGGTCTGGTGCCCACGGAGAATATCGCAGCATGTAATGGCCAGTGGGCAGCTTGTTCTCTGGAATACTCACTCTTTCTGTATATAGGTTACTTTTTAATCCTGAGGTTGAACCCAGGGCACTGCATTTGGCAAGTGCTCTACGTGGGTCCCAGCCCTTTTTATTTTTTGAGACAGGATCTTGCTAAATTGTTCAGGCAGACCCCAAACTTGTGACCCTCCTGCCTCCACCTCCCTAGTAGGTGAGATTACAGGTGTGCACTGGCAAAATGCACCCGTCTTGAGAGCAAGGCTCGCTGGTGCTTGACAACCCTATGCACCTATGTGTGCACCACCTGGCACAGCTGAGCACACGGCTGTAACTCCAAAAAGTTCCTCTCCGTCTCCCCAGCCAGCCTGGCGATCGCTGTCTACTCTGCCTTGCTCAGGGGTAATTGCTCCCTGCTTCCTGTCCCAAGCTGTTCAGAAGTGCTGTGACAGGAAGTGTGCAGCTGCCACCGCTACTATGCCTGCAGAGCTGACACTCTGTCCCCTCGAGTGCTGTCCCTGACTGTTGTACTCCCCCCACCCTGACCTCGTAGCGTCCCTGCCCCAGGGACCTCAGAGAGTGGGTCCTGTGGGGTCCTGTGGTCACCAACCACGGTGTCCTCCAGTGTCTCCTGTAGCTCGAGTCTTGGTGCCCCCCTCAGCCCAGCTGTCTCTGGGTGTGTGCCGCATCCCACCCCATGTGCCCTTCACCCCTGATGGCACTTGGGTGGCCCAGTTATGGTGCACAGATATCTGTCCCCACCGCTGCCTGTGCTCTGTGGACAGTTTGTTCCAGGTCACTGCTGATCAGAGCTCATACTGGGCTCTGCACAGTTTGATGCTAGACAGGCCCTCATTGTCACCTGGCAGGGCTGTTCGATCAGTGTCCACAGGGACAGTGACCTTGGACACCAGGTGCGGGCAGGGTGACTCAGGCCAGCACCTGGCTAATGGTCCAACCCCTCCCTGGCGTTTGTGGAGCTGAGAAAGGACCCCAGGAAGCCACCTCAAAGCAAGGCGGAGGCAGCCTATAGTCAGGTGGCCCAGGATGTGCCAGGTGTCCCTACAGGCAAGCTGAGCCTGGCTGGGCCTCACAGTGCTGGGATAATAATGCACAGAATCAGGCCTCCAGCTGCGCAGCCTACCTGATGCAGGGAACATGCGGCCACCTTTGCCTCTTGTGACCTGGAAGGAACCCCAGTGAATTCGAACCGTGCCTTGGTGCTGGCCATAACTGGAAGGATCAGGAAGCCCGGGCCTGGCGCCTCTGTCTGGGGTGTTTCTACGCCAGGGAGGGGAAGCTGTAGAGGGCAAAGTTCTGCCTTCCTATCAGCTGCCGAGAGAGGAGCATAAGAAAGCAAAGCCACTGTCACTAAGGGTGTGACTGCTTGCTGATAAGAGCAAGACTGGGTGACAGAGTGACAGGAGAGGTGGGTAGGACCCTTGGCTTGGCCTCTTGGTGGCCTCCCGGGCTTCCTCTGACTTGGCCAGCTCTGCTCTGACCTGGATCTCCCAAAGCATCCATTGAGCACCTGCTGAATGCCAGGCAACCACTTACTGAGCTGCTGAATACCAGGCCGCAGGGTTCACAGACAGATGACCTAAGCAAGGGCTCCCTTTACTTGTGGCTTCAGAGGGGACTGTGGCTGTGCAGGCCCTGAGGCCATGGGAAAGACATGCAGAGGACTCTAGGGGCTTCCGGGGGCAGCTTCTGCCTAGATGTCCCCAGCACAGTTTCTGTGGCTTTGGCTAGTGGCCAGCATGTTTCCAGTTCCCAGTGGGGTTCACTTTAGGGAAGTGGCCGAGGCCCAGAGGGTCAGGCAGGCTCCCCAAGAGAGGGTGGGTTGTATCCATCCTCCTCCCTAACGGTTGGGTCGGCAGAGGCCAGAGGCGCTGGAGAATGGGTAGGTTCCCTGGAGGAGATGTCCTCGGAGGCATGCCCCGTACCCCTCCTCCCATGCCCCAGCCTCCCGTACCCATAGGGGGCGCTCCATACTGCAGTTGCTCTGCTAAGGAGCCTCCTCCATACCACTCAGAGCCGGGGGAAAGGCAGGAGGGGAGCTTGGGATTCCCAAGGAAGCGTCAGGGCCACTGGGGACAAGACTGCAGCAGGGAATGTCTCCAGAGCTCAAGACCTGGCGTGCTGCATGGCCAGGGCAAGTGCCCTATGGGACGAGAAGGGGATGGGTCCCATCTGACCAGGACAGACCTGGGTGGGGCCAGTCAGGCCCTGAGACCCTGGCAGCAGATGAGGAGGCCAGGCTCAGTACTGCTCATTTTGTGCACGGTCCTCCTCTGGCTGTCCCCATGACAACAGATAAGGGAGGACTGGCCTCATGGAGGGAGCCATTTTGCTTTTGTTTTCAGCACCTGCTGGGGGCCCAGGAGCAGGAAAAGCATCTGACAGATGTGCAAGACTGCACGCCGGGAGCTCGAGGGACTTGATGCCAGCTCAGGCTTTAGAAACCCCAACGCAGAGGCAGGCATGGCGGCACAGGCCTGTCATCACAGCTACCTGGGAAGCTGAGGCAGGAGGATTGCAAAGTGGAGCCCAGCTTGAGCAACTTAGTGGCTCAGTGAGACCCTGTCCCAGATTTAAAAAGGACTGGGGATGCAGCTCAGTGCAAGGTTCTGGGTTCAATCCTCAGTACTGGAAAAGGAGGAGGCCAAGGAGGAACCCTATAGCATGGTTGCAAAGTTTAGGTGTCAGGAGAGGGGGTAGAGAGAAGCTTCCACCTCGAAGTGGCTTCTGCCAGGGGCATAGTCTATGTTGTCTAGCCATGTTTCTGTCCTTTTTTGTCTTTTTGAGATAGGATTTCACTGTGCAAGTCAGGCCGGCCTTGAGCTCACTTTGTAGCCCAGGCTGGTCTTAAATTCACAACGATCCTCCTGCCTCAGTCTCCTGAGTGCTGGGATTACAGGCGTGTGCTACCACACCTGGCTGATTGTCCTTCTTTTTAAGATGATGTCAGCTGTAGAGCTGACACGTGAGCAGGACCTGGGTCCCCAGGGACAGCATTTGAGCACAGCCTCAGGAGCAGGCAGGCAGCCTGACCTCAGCCTTCGCCACCTTGAGGCACAGGGAGGAGAGGACAGCAGTGGGGCGCCCTTCGGGAGGAGGCCTGTGCCAGGTGCTTCCTGGGCCAAGCTCGCTGCCTTCTCAGGCCTCCTCTTCTGTTCGGAACCGGGCCTCTCTCCTAAGGCCCCTCTCCCACCATCCCGGCCACCCTGACCTGACCCAGCACCGGCACAGCACCACCCCATCCTCTCCCGCCCTGCCTACTCCTGTGAGTGCCTTAATTAGGCGGCCACGTCGTTTATTTGTGTACGGACCCAGTCTAATTGGCATGTTTGTCTTTCCTCGTTATTCCCAGCTGGACAGAGCCGTTCGAACAACCAATGCAGAAAAGCCTGGATTTCTGAGACGTGCTGTCTGGTTTGAAAACCTGCGCGGTGTCCTCGCCATTAGCAGTGTGCACATGTTTGTTGGCTCCAGCCACATGCCCGTGAGCGCTTAATTGTGGGTGCAGTTAGTCAAGGCGGGCGCTCTCTGCACATTTCAGGGGTGAGGGAACCTAATTACACCTGCAATTGAGTGCTTTAGCAGGGACAAAAGATGCCTGTTCAGCTAATTGCAGGCACCAAAATTGCCCCCGCAGAAAGAATCCCTGGTGGAGCTTTGAGAGCCGAGGCCACGAGGCCTAATAAAGAACAGAGAACTTGGAATTATAGCGGTGGGGGGCGCTTGTTTTGGCCTGAAGGATCCAGCTTTTTGCAACAGTCATTACACCTCTGGGTTGTTTTCCTGCACGTTGGAGGCCGCTCCCGGCTGCGTCTGTTTTTCATTAGTGCCTGCCTGAGCACATGGAAGTGTCACACCAGGGAAACATGGGGTTCGTCACCTCCTCACACCTCTCTGCCGCTGGCTGAGGTGACTCAGCGGGTGTGCCCTGCCCAGTCACCTTGCTGAAGGTCCTCGTCTGGGGTGTCCCTCAGAGCCATCTGCAGATGGGGACCCAGGCCAAGTCCCCACCCACTGAGGCTGCAATCTAGGGCGACCTCGGACTGTGGTTTACTCCACCCTGAAGGTGCCTTGGGCTCTGTCAGACCTCACTGCCACCTGCACAGCAGCTATACCTGCTCTGGAATCCCACCTGCTCCAGTGCTCCCACTGATGAGCTTGTGGGGCTGTTGCTGCTGAGTCAGGCAGGGCGGGCTCCCTGGGCCTAGCTGTTTCTGACTGTGTGCTGGGGGTGTGCTGGAGGGCTCCTGGCCAGCGTAACGGAAACTGGGACACAGGTGCTTCTCGAGACGCTAGCACACATGTCCAGTACTTGGCAGCCACCTGCTTGGAGACCACCTTAGCCCTGCCCAGGCCTTGACATCCAGGGGCAGCACTGGGGACTCCGCCCTGGCTGGGCTCTGCAGTAGGGCTGCTGGGCCTGCCTGTTGCTCGTTCTTGGGGTCCTTGCTGACTGATGAGGTTGCTGCCAGCCCCTGGCTTGTGCAGCAGGTCTGAGGCTTGCTTTCTGGCTAGCCCCCGCACCCCTCACCAAACCAGAAGTTCCCAACTCCTAACCTCTGTAGGGCTGCTCAACCATGGGCTCCAAGCTGGGTCAGCTCCAGGGGTCCTGTTTGCCATTCTGAGTCTTGGCAGCTCTTTGGTACTTTTAGGAAACGGATGTAGCAGTGTTTTCACATGGGGTTTTGGGCTGGGATTGTTTTATTTTTTTGGTTTGTTTTGCTTTTTTAAGACTTCCTCTTGCTAGGTAGTTCTGGGGGTCCTTGAAGTGGTGGCAGTCCTCCTGCTTCAGCCTCCCAGATGGTGAGACTACAGGCTCATGCCATCATGCCCAGCTTGGGTCAGTCTTGTGGGCCCTTAGGTGAGGTGTCCACACCTCTTTTCAAGCAGGTGGGCATGTGGTGGGGCCTCGGAGGACAGGTGTCCCGGGTCGGGTGGCGTGAAGGGGCCCTGTGGGGACAGCCTCGGAGTTCAGGTGCTGTTCTCCCTGGTGATCTTGGCCCCTTCTCCCTTTTCCCAGCACCACAAGGCACAGGAATTTTCCTGAGGCGCTGGGAAGATGCTTGACCATCTAGGCCCTGAGTGACAGTGTGGAGCTCAAGCACGTCATTGTCACCTGCGGGCCTCGCCCTCAGGACAGGCAGCATTGCTGGGGAGAGGCCCAGAGGCACCCAGTATTTCAAAGTTTCCTTGGGGCGGCCTTTGCCATTGGCTGGGCCTGTTGCTGACTTCCGCAGTGGCCAGGCGTGGCTGGGTGTGATCGTGTTGAAATGGTCAAGTCAGGCCCGGATTTGGGATGGGAGGCCAGGAGGCTGCATTTGGTGCGTGGGCGCAAAGGATGCAGGCTGCACAGGGCAGCTCTCTCTTCGGAAGCCTGTTCTGTTCCTTAAATGTCAAGTGAGCAGCTGGTACGTCTGAGTTTTGTTAATCACAGGCTCCTGAGCTGGAAGCCCTGCAGGGTCAGTACAAGCACCCTACAGAAGAGGAGAATGAGGCTAAAGCCACTGTCCTAGCACCTGCTGTGCAGAGTGCCGCACACACTCCTTGCCTAGTGTGTCACCTGCCTCTCCTTAGGAGCTGAGGCAAAGCCGGCTGTGGTGGTGCATGCCTATAATTTCAGCGCTCTGGAGGGTGAGGCAGGAGGATCTCCCAAGTTCAAGGCCAAGCTGGGATCCATGGTGAGTTCAAAGCCAGCCTGAACTACAAGCAAGACCCTGTCTCAAAGTGGAACATAAGCAAAATAAAACAAAAAAAAACTGAGCTGGAGAGGGTTCTAGGAGAGTCCCCCACCCAGCAAACACTGGCAAGACTGGCTCTGGACACAGGGGTCAGGATTGGGGTGTTCGGCTTTGGTTTCTGTGCTACTGGGGATTGAACCCAGGGGGCACTGAGCTACAGCCCTTTATTATTTTGAGATAGGATCTCACTAAATTGCACAATCTGGGCTCACACTGGACATCCTCCTGCTTCAGCCTCCTATGTGCCAGGATTACAGGCGAGCATTACCATGCTCAGCTGGTCCAGTTCCTCAAGTCCCAGCCTCTGGGAACTCTGAGCCAGTACCTCTGTGCAGTCGAGGAGTCAGGGCTGAAAGACTCAAGCCTCTCGCAGGGACTGGGACAGAATCAGGCTGAACCTAAGTTATTACATGCTGGTGACTGCTCAGGTGCTGGGACGGTCCTGGCCCTATCCATCAGGGGTGACCTGCTGAGGCCCCGGGCTGGTGGGGAAAGCAGTGGGCGTGATGGACCAGAGCCACTCTGAGGAGCCAGTGCCCACCAAGAGGACAGGCAACGCAAAACCACCTTTGGGAAGCTGCAGCTCGCTGGCCAGAGGGCTACACAGATGGAGCAGCAGGCCCGGGGAGGCAGGGAGGCCTGCACACAGCTGCGAGTGTAATTCCATCAGCAGCATGACTTTCTCCAGCTCAGAGCCGCCCCTTCCCTGGGCTGGGGTTTCACAGGGCCTCAGCGCAGGCCCCAGCAGGGACAAGAAAGCCTCGTTGATTTGCCCTGGCAGCAGTGGTGGCAGCGGCACAGGAGCTGAAGAGGCTGCCGTGCGCCTGCACGGCTGTTCCTCCCATTTGTTCCCTCTCCTCGGGAGACCTTTGCCACACTTCCCAACAGCCGCTTGCCAGGCCGGCGCTGGCTCTGCGGGAAGCAGAAGGCTGACAACCAGGGCTGCGGGGACGATGAATAGATGCTGTCAGAAGTGGCCGGTGGTGATCCCGAGGCCCGGGGAGACAGACCCAGCCTAGGATGGGGCTGCTGTCTGTTCCCCTGCGGCCCCAAGGAAGGAGACCCTTGCCAGGGTCGGCCCCAGCCAGCTCAGACCCTGTGGTTGGTTGGTTTTTGCTTTTAATTACAAAAGGGCTCTGGCCAAACCTCCCTGCCAGTTCCCTCTGCACATAGGAGGGCAGGCCCTGTGTCTCACGAGGGGCTTTGGAGTCTGAAGGATACTGGGGTGCCTGGCTTCCCCACTCCCAAGTGCTACATGTCCAGGTGACCTGGGCTAGCCACCTCTCTGGGCCTCAGTTTCCCTCCTGTGAAAGCCAGGGAAAGCAAGTGAGAGGCTTACTATAGCTGTAAAGATGAAGCAGGACCAGGCAGTAAAGTCTCAGGCTGAGCACCAAGGGGACCATAGAAAGGGGCCCTGCTGGTGTGTGTGAGAGGCCAGCAGCACGGTGACAGAGGCCCTGTATGCCAGCACTCAGCACAGGGACCTGAACAGGGCTGGGCTCTCTACCCTGGGTATCATGGGTGGAGGGGTGCTGTCCTGGGTACCTGAATTCTGGGCCACCCTGGGAGCAGAGGTCCTCACTGGATGCAAAGGGAGAGGTTGTTCCTCCCATTATGCCCTTGCCAAGCCTGGTTGCCTGCCACACTCAACAGCAAAAGGGCTGAGGGACAGGACAATGTGCGTGCCGAGCTGCTGGCTGCAAAGGCCAGGCACTGTAGTTGCTGTGACGCCCACTGCAGGTCAGGGTGCCACAGACAAGGAACCCAGAGCCTGGTGTTCCCATGTGAGCCTGGGGATAGCTGGTGGCCATGCCAAGGTCACATGGCCACCCTGAGCCTCTCAAGAGGCCCAGGGGTATGATGGGGGGGGCTTGTCATCCTGACTGGGAGTTGCCGCCAGCTGATCGCCCATCCAGGCCCTCTGGACACCTGTCCTGATCCCAGTGTGGCCGCAGGCCTGAAGGTAGATCAGCTGGGCGTTCCCCATCCTCTGACCTTGGACTTGGCTTTTCCTTTTTTGGAAGTACTGGAGATTGAACTCTGGGCCTTTGCTCTGAGCTAGGTCCAGATGTTTGTATATTTTTGTTTTGAAACAGGGTCTCTCAGTTACCCAGACAGGATTGGAGCTCGTGATCCTCCTCCTTTAGCCTTCTGGAATGCTAGGATTATAGGCATGAGGTACCACACTGGGCTGGACTCATTTATATTGAGGCTTGGAACATTTATGGACCCAACCTGATGATAGCCATGTAGCTGTGTCTCGGGAGGTGGGACAGGCCTGACCAAGGATCCCTGGAGCTGGGGCGCTGGCTCAACAGCTCTTAGCACCTTGTGGCCATCATCCACGCTTGGTATGGTCACAGGCATCTCTGTGCTAGGTACTGGGTGACTGCACCCCATCTCCTAGAATGTGTGAATGGCTCTCCGTTGCCCGTTTGAGGGAGCTGGGGCTCACAGGTAATCATTACCTGGGTGTAGGCCTGGCTAGAATTCCCAGGCCCGTCTGACTCCGGACTGTGGCTTCATGGTCATGGGCACAGTCTCTGGTGACAGGCAGGGCTCAAACCCTGCTTGGCCCCCTACAGGCTTCGTCCTCGACCTCTCTGGGCCTTGTCTGGAAAATGGAAGCACTTGGGGTCTTGGGTCTTAAGGAGCTTTCTGTGCCCAGTGCCGCAGCTGGCTTGGCACCAGCGTCCAGAAAGCAGCAGCTGTCCTTGCTGTCTTCCCAGGGTGTCCTGTGAGGTCAGCCACAGCCTCTGTGCCCCCTCTCCTGGATCTGTGGGGAGCAGCTCCTGGCATCTTCTGTGGAGGTAAGGAGCCAGCCGCGTATGTGGGCGAAATTGGCAGTGCCCTAGCTGCCACCTACTCTGCTCGTGCTGGGAGCCCAACTCTTTCCAAGCTGTGAGGGCCACACTAGAGGGAGTCCAGGCCCCCTTGCAAGGTGGGGGAGGGGAAGGACCACAAATCTGCCGGGGGCGTCTGGCCAGCTTCGCACAGCCTCTCAAAAGCAGACCCTTGGGATAGAGCAAGCAGTTCCCAGCCCACCAGAACACCCTTAGCTGCGGGCCATTCTTTCGGCTCTCAGCTGGCCTGCAGCACTGTGTGCACCTCACCTCCAGGAGGCAGGGGCACATGTGCCCCACAGTCTCCCTGACCTTCGAGAAGGTCCCAGGCTCTCCAGAGTAGACTGCCTGGGGCAGCGTTCTGCTACCCCAGGTTTTGGGGGGCAGAGGCGTGGAGAGTGACAGTGCAGAGCTGTCCTTTTGCTATGGACTCCCCAAAGTGTCCGCCCTTCTCACCTGGGCACCTGGCCGCTAGCCTGGGTGGGGCTCATGCTGGCTGCATCTCCTGTCCCCAGCCTGGCCAGGGGCACCCCCAGAAGAGGGCTGGCTCCCCTGGGAATGAATGGCTGTAGTGATGGTTCCAAAAACCACTGCCAAGCCACAAGGGCCAGTGGGAAAGGGGAAATCCATCCAGCTCCCGTTCAGCCACATTAGGCAAACAACCGAGCCATTCAGTGGAAAGCCAGCGTGAAGCTGGCGGCTGGGCAGAGTGGGGGTGGCTCTACTTCTCAGCTGTTTTGGCACGGGGCTGGTAGCTGTGGTGTAGCCACCCTCCCAGAATGGCTCTCATATTTTCTTCCCTTTCAAAGGTCTCCATCACCAGGAAGTGTCACTAACCTACTTAGAGCAGCCCAGACTCTGGGCCAATGGAGGGGCAGCTATCACTCCAGCATCTCACACTGCGTCTTTCCCAAGGGTGTGGCTCCCAGCAACCAGGACTTGGCGGAGGAGCACTTTGAGATAATTTGATGCAGGCATTCAGAAACTTATTAGGGGAAGCTGTTGCCTTTGACAAGAAAGAAAGCGTTATCAACCCAGGCGGCCCTCCTCTCGGCCTCTCCTTCTGAGCGTTTGGAGCCCACCTCGAGCCAGGCTGTGAGGCTGCCAAGCCGCCAAGCCTTTGCCTGACTTCTCCCCCGGCTCCGTTTTGGGCTCTGTTGGCCTTGCCTCGTGGCCTTGTACGGAGCCAGGCCTCTGGGAGCTCCAGACGGCAGACCTCTTTCCCATGGTGGGGCTGGGAGCTGTCTCCACAGGTGGGTGCCAGGGGCTGCTCTTCCGGTAGCCCTCCCCCACTTTAGCTGGGGAAGGGGAGCCGCAGCAGATGGGGGAGCATCCCTCCCTCTGTACCCTGCCTGTGATTGGCCCATAATTACAGGTTTATTGCCCGTACAGCTATTGTGTAATGACATGTTTGCAAATTAATTTTTATGGCTCCTGCCATTAGCATATACAGTAGAGGAAGGTTTAGTATTAATTACTACTGTTCGTGTAATCCCGGAGAATTAAAAACCAATGAAAGAATGACAACAGAAACTGACAGTTTAGGGTCTTTAGAAAATAGTTTTATTTTTTTGCCCCTCTCCCCAAGTTGAATCAGGCTTTCCAAGGTTGTAGGGGTCAAGGGGTGGGCGGTAGCTCACCCCAACCCTGGCAGGGGCGCAGGCTGTAGTCCGCGGGCGATAAGTGGGTGATAAATGGGACTGGAGGCCACCGAAGGGCTGGGGCGGGGCCGGGCGGGGGCGGCGCCGGATCTCACCCCGCGGAGAATGCCTGGGCGCTGGGGAGGCGCGGGGAGCGCCGCACGCAGCCCCGGAAACAAAGGGCTGCCGCAAGGGCCCGGCGCGACCTGCGGGGTCAGCGCGGGCGAGGCAGGGTGGCCAGATGCCGGGGGCGGCCCCGAGCGGCCGGTTTCCTGCGAGGCCGCAGCCTCGGCGCCCTCCCTGGTGCGCGCGCTCGACCGCCCGCAGCGGGGGCGCCGGCGGGGCGGCAGGGCTGGGGAGGAGGAAGCACTGCGCCCCGCCGTGGGCGACGCGGGGAGGAGCGCCACTCGCCCGGCTGCGCGCGCCCCGCCCCGCCCCGCCCCGCCCCGCCCAGCCTATTTGCGCTTCTCCCGGCGGGGGTCGAGTGAGTAGCGCGCAGGGTCAGAAGACATGCAGGGGTCTCCCCACCTCCCCAGCGTGCCCTCCAGGGTGTCGTAGTCCCGAAGTTCAGCTGTCATTTGGAGCCGGCGCGTTTAGCAGGGACCCCGGGGGCTGTCGCTGGGGACTCCTGATTTACGCGGTGGTTGCAGAACCTTGGCAGGAACCCAAGCCTGGCGCGGTCTCGGCGCTCCGCTGTGCGTACCTGCGGGCTCAGGTCTGCTCCTCAATGCCTGATAGCATGTGGGGTCAAAAGGTGACTCTGTAGTGTCACTAAGTCGTGAATCCAGCTGGTTTGCCACCGAGGGGCCCCTTCAAGAGGTAAAGGGCTTGAAAATAAATTGTCACATCGAGAGGCAGCTTTGCTGCGTGCACTTGGGGGGAGGGGGCATGGGTAAATGGATCCTGTCTCTTTAAAATCGCTGGGCTGGACAATGAGTGCACAGGATGTGGTTTGGCGGCAGGGTTTTTTCCCCTTCGATTTGGGGAATTATCACATGGGGCCTTCTTGAGCGGGTGTGAAAGAGAGGCGGCGTGGGGAGGAGAGATACAGACTCCGCGCGCACTCACTCTTCTCTCCGTGCAGTTGATCGTTTTCTTAAACCAAATTAGCCGGGGCTCTCGTTACTATGGTGCAGCCGGGGCTTGCAGAATCCCTGTAATAGCATTTATTAGGTCTATTTGCCTGGAAGCATGCCTTCCCGGCCTGGTAATGCACCGGTGCAAGGAGAATATGGGAGATGGTATCAAGCATTTGATTACACTTGCAACAGGGATTTTTACGGGGTGGGGTGCGGAGTGCGGTGGTGGCGAGAGGCGCGGGAAAGACGAAGGCCGCCCCGCCGCCAGTCCGGAGGGCTCGCTGGGCGCCGGCCGCGTGCGCGCTTTCGCAGCCGGGGGAAGGCTACACAAAAGGCGCCCGGGGCACGGTTCGGGGATCCTCCCCCTCCTGCTGCCGGGCGAGGGGGTGGTAAACTCCTGGCTCCCGCAGCTGTCAGCCGTGGGTGGGGAGGGACGAGGGCGGACGGGCGGGCGGGCAGCCAGGGCGCGGAGTTGGGCAGCCGGAGGGGGAACCGGCAGCGCCCGCGACCGCCCACTGTTTGCAAACCGCCCTGCTTCTGAGCCGAGGGGTGCAGCACCCCGCCGGCCTGCAGGGGCGCCCGGACTTTGAGCGCCAGGCCCCGCGGCGCCTCGCAGGGGAAGCTCGCAAGTGAAACTACCACCGCCGCCCTGCGGAGCCCAGAGCTCCTCCTGGAAGATGCCGCGTGGAGCCGCCGGGAGCCGCCGCAGCCGCCCGCCGTTGCGCCCCTACCCTTTCGCTTTCATTAGAAGAGACAAATCTGCTGTCAGGCAGCCAGCTTTCCAATTTACCGATAATGATTCTTGCATGAAAATTGATCGAGGGGCTTTCCGCCGACGTGCGCTCTGCCTCCCCGCGCTCCTCCTCCTGCCCGGCTCGAGCCCCCGCGAGTTCTTTCTCCTCTTCTCCACCCCCTCCGTCTGAGTCACTGGTGGGACGCCAAGCGGCGCGATCCCCCAAAAGGGGGGTGTCGGGGCGGCCCTCGGCCTGCGTCCCCGGCCCAAGACTCTGCCACCGTCGCCTCTTTTATGAGGCGCAATCGCCCCCTCGGTACTTCTTGGCTGTTTGGGTATTAATTTTCTGCTCTCCCCTCTCCCGCGCGCCCCCTCCTCCTCTCCCCGCCCCCCTCCTCACCCAGTAGCTAAGGGGAAACGAAAACAAAGCCGATTTCTCCTTAGCAACAAGAGATACCCCCTCCCGCCGCCCCCTTCCTTTTCCCTTATGGTTCTGAACGTGAAACCCTGTTGGAAACAGGTCTCTTGACCCTCGGCCTTGACATTCAAATGGCTGAATGGAGGAGGCGAGATTGCTACTCCAACGTCTTGGGAGCTGCTCCCCCCCCCTTCCCTCTCTCTCTTTTTCTTTCAAATGAGTAATCCCTGAAGATCTTAACCCCCCAATTTCATCACCCTCACCTCCCCCCCTGTATTTTTCTCTCGCTCCTCAGGCTCTCCCGCCCGCTTCCCTCCACCAGCTCCCCCTCCTTTTTTATTTGCATCTCAAGTCCAAAAGGCAGAAAATACACACGCGGCGAGGACACCCGGGCGGCCGCGGAGGCTCCAGCCTTTCCTCGGTTACCGGCCACCTCCTCGTGCATTTGCTGGGGCCAGAGTGACCGCAGAGAGCATTTTGATCATCTTGGGGGGGGTGAAAAACAAGGACTGATTTTTTTTTTCCCCGTCGCTTTCGGGATCGCTCTCCTGCATTTTATTGTTTTGTACGTTTCTCAGCGCCGTGGCGTGGACAGTGCTTTTGGTCTTGCTGTTGGGTTTTCGTATTTTTCATCTCCTGCAGCCCTCTTTGGCCACTATGGGATTCTAACCTGAATCATGTTTGGATTGAAGCCGCCGCTGTATTACTTACCAGGTAAGCGAGCCGTGCGCCTCCCTGGTCTCCCGCGGCGCCGGCGCGCCCGGGACCCCCCTTCCTTTCCGCGTACCCCCCTCCCTCTCCAGCAGAACCCCGGCGCCGGCTGGGTCGGGGCGCGCGGGAGTCCGCGGCTGGGGGGGGGTGCGCGTCTCGGCTGCCCGGCGCGGCCAGGCCCGGGGTGCGCGCTGCGTGCGCGGGGAGCCCGCTGCCGGGTGCGCGTCTCGCTCCTTTTGTCTGCCCGGAGTCGGCTGCGCGGCGCGACGGGCGCGGGGAGGGGGGCCGGGCTCTGCGCCTCGGGGCTCCTGGGCGCCCCATGTGAAGTTACTTTACTGCGGGCCGGGGTCGGGCCCGGCCCCAATCCCGTCCCCTCCCGTCGCGGCCCGGCGCTGGCCGCGGTGCGCCGCCCCCTCCTGCGGGATTCCCTGGAAGGTTTTGTTCTGCCGAGGCCGCGGAGGGGGCCGGCTCGGAGGGTACCGGCGGCTTCCTGTTTCTTCCGCCTCCCGCGCGCTGACAGCAGCTGCCCTGCAACTTTCTGTTTCGAGCCAAGCACGCCTGCTGCCCGCAGGGGACGCACGGGGGCGGGGGGGGGGCCTGGGGCCCCTCCTGAGTTTGCCTTGTTTGTGCCTCGAGACCGTGAAAATACTCCGGTGCAGGCCCCAGGGACGCTGGGGAACCGGGGCTGCCCCGGAGGGAGGGGGAACCTGTCGTGAACCGGGACCCCCCTTCTGGGCCTCCTGGGGTCGGAGCGACTCGGGGCGCCCAGGTGCAGCCATGTGACCGCAGGTCGTGAAGGCTGCTGGGCGTGTGGCCGCTTGCTCTAGGAATGAGCTGTGTTTTTATTTCTCTGCCTATCTTTGAGGTTAGACACACAGTTCTTATTGGAGTTGGGTGCCCATGGGCTGCGGGGATGTTGGGGTGGTGCGGTGAGGCCAAGGGAAGTTGCTGGTCGCCTCTCGTTCAGTAGAGAGGGTGCCTAGGGGCTCTAGCTTGGGTTTCTGAGTTGTTTTCCTGAGGTGAGGTGCACGTGGCCGTGGTTGGGTTTTGCGTTTTTCCTGTCTTCGGAGAAAACTGTCACTTTTGCCAGGCACCCACCGCCTTGGAGCCCGACGAGGAGGTGTGGGGCAGGTGCCCACGTGCAGGGTCGATCCAGAGTGGCCGCTGTCACGGAGTTAACGAGCAGGGGGCAGGGCCACTGGAGAGTCTGGCAGACAAAAAAATGATAAAGCGGGGAAGACTAGCGGGGGCGTCTGAACTGCGCTCTCTTTGAGTTTCTTTGCGGCTGGGTCGCTTTGCAGTGCTTCCCGGCTACTGAAGGTGTGTGTTTCCTGCAGGTTCTACCCATTTTAATGGGAAGAGTGTTTCCTGGGTTCTCCATCTTAGTCTTTTTCCTCCTCCGCTGGCTAAAATACAGATGAGCGACCTCTAGGCCGCCCTTTCTCTGCCCTTCCACTTCCCACCGCGGATCCTTCTAAAATTAAAGCCGGGAATCCCCACTTCCAAGAAGGAGGGCAGAGACCTGGAGGGCCAGACCAGTGGAGCCTCCCCACCCCTGGAGGAGACGCGGGATGTCCACCCCGAGCCTTTGCTCCATCACAGCAGTGTCCCTGCGCGGTGCTCTTTGCCCCCTCCCCCAGGTGACGGAGGACAGCAGGGATCCTTCTTTTGGCTTTGTGTCTGCTGTGCCACCTTGGGAGGGCTGTCACAGGGGTGGGTCTTCCTAGAGCCAGGGCTCTTAGAAACCAGGGTGTTTATCCTCCACACCCCACTCCAGGTGGGGGTGGCTGCTGGCGCATATTTATGTCTGGTGAGGATTTTCTGTGTACACAGGAGCCTCAGAAAGAGGAGGAAGTGTCAGGAGGGGAAGTTCGAGGCAGTTAAGGAAAGTCAGTCTGCCCCCATGCAGAGAGGCCAGGGGCCCAAAACTCAGCCTGCCAATGGTTCCCTACTGATGTTTGTTTTCTGTTTAAAGGCTCCTTTCTGTAGTGTACTATTCAGGGCGCAGGCCACTGCTGCCCTGGGTTGGAGCCAGCCTATGCCAGAGTCTCGGGGTGCTGGCACTTGAGCCGCATGTACTGTGCAGCTTCCCGTGGCGCCCACCATTGCCCTCCAAGAAGATAGGTGCTGGTGTCCACTTGCTGGCAGATGGGCAGCAGGAGCCCAGGGGGCTTAGTGACCACTCAGCATGGAAGGACCAGAGCTCAGAGGGGTGCTGGCCACTGAAGGCTGGACACCCAGCTGCCCTGGAGCCCCTCAGCCCTGGAACCTGTCCCTGAAGCTGGGTCCTGTCCAGGTGTCCAGGTGTCCATACCTGCCAGAAGCCAGGGCCCACAACCTGCCAGTTCCCAGGGTCAGCTCACCCATCAAGCTGGCATCAGCATTGGCTCCTTCTATTAGAGTGAAGGGTCTGAAGTCCAACTCTGCCTCTTCAGAGCTGTGAGCATGGCAGCAGACTGAGCAAAGCAAGATCTGTAACGCCTCCCTCAGTGGCACTGTCAGCAGGGGGTGGCCATCTGTGGCCCTTTGTAAATAAAGTTTTATTGGCACCTAGCCACACCCTTGCTTTTATGTCTTGTCTCTGGCAGCTTTCACACTGCAGTGGCAAAGTTGAGTGGTTGCAATAGTGGCCATATAAGCTGGCCAAGCCGGAAGTGGGAGATGTTTGATCCTCTCCTATAGAGGACTTGCCCCCTCTTGGTCTGGGGGGTTGAAGAGATTGCTGAAGCTGGTGTTAAATGAGGAATAACTTCAACTGTTTTTGTGTTGCAATCACTACCCATGTTTAGGTGGAATTATTTGACCAAAGTCACAAAGCTTCTTCGTGGTGGAGTAGGGCTTGAACTTAGGTGTGTGAAGCAGGGCCAGGGCCCGGACCCTGAGGTGGTGTGTTTCCTGCCTCCTGTGCCTGCTCAGCGGGGTGCCTTGAATGCAGAGGGGTTCAACACAGGCCAGGGCCCCAGGAGAGCCGGGGTGTGTGTGTGTGCATGTGTCTGGGAGTGTAGGTGGGTATGACCTCTGACATACATCCAGGTGAGAGGTTCCATTTGAAGCTGCCCTTCTGTGTACACGTGCACCTGGGCACACTGCCTGAACTCCAGGAGACTTTGAGCTTCATGAAGGTGGAGACCGAACGTCTCCTTCGTGCTGGGCTTAGTGCCAGGCCGATGATAACAGTTGTAAAAGTCTAATGTAATAATAATGAGGAGGAAGAAGCCAGGCTATATCTTCTTTGGGGGTTGGGGGATGTTTGCAGACAGGGTCTCTCTATGTAGTTTAGGTAGTTCAGGCTGCCTTGAACTCACTATGCAGCCCAGGCTGGCCTCAGAATCACAGTGATCTTCCTGCGTCAGCCTCCTCAGTGCTAGGATTACAGGTGTGCACCACCATGCCTGGCTAGGGCTGCTTTTTATACAATGCACATTGTGTGCCAGACGGTACTGAGTTAGCCCTCAGAGCACCTCTGGGAGGTCAGGGTACTCTTGTTACACCTGACAGCTGAGGAAACTAAGTCACAGTGGTCTCGGTCACAAAAGCAGTGTATGGCTGCCAAACTCTGAGCCGGGCAGTCTGGCTCCAGAGTCCCTTCTTAATAAATATTTGCTGAACATGGCAGGAGGGGACTGGCCTCAGGCCCTTATCTTGTTCCCAGCATTCCAAGAGGGCTGACCCCAGCTGTCCGCTAGTCACACCCTGACCCTTGCTGACCTCAGGTGACCCCAGGTTCTCCTCCAGTTCCCTGTTTTCTGCAGGAAGAATGCACCACGTCCCCCATAAGGAAACTGAGGCAGAGAAAGATACCTGCCTCATCTGGCCTGGAGCTTGCTAACATCCCCCTACAGCCTGTCTGCAGTGCTGAGGATAGGACCCAGGGGCCGGCATGTCCTAAGGCCATGCTTTGTTGCAGAGCTACACTCTAGCCCTTGATTGAAACTTTTTTCTGTCCCCTGAGGCCGTAATGAGCTGTTAAAAGCTAATCAGGTCTGGCCTGTCCCCTCTGACTACTCTTGAAGGAGCTGGTTAAGAACCTGAGGCTTTCCCTAGCCTTGTGGCATATGCCTATAATCCCAGCACTTGGGAGGCTGAGGCAGGAGGATCACTTTGAATTCAAGGCCAACTTAGGCTATATAGTGAGACCCTGTCTCAAAAAAAAAAAAAAAAAGAAAAAGAAAAACCTGGGGCTCCTTCTGCCAGGGGCTGGTTTTCTCAGCAAAGTGAAGTGAGGCCCAGGTGGCTGCAGAGAGCCCAGACGGCTCCCAGAAGGTTCTGGTTTAGTGAGGTTCGGGCTCTGTTCTGGCCCTCCGAGTTGGGGGGCATCAGGAGGTGTGTGAGATTCTACCTGAGCTGAAGGGGGGCACCTGACAGTTCCTAGCTGTGAGGCCTCCTGCCCAACGCCTGCCTGGCCTGGGAAGCTGCTGGGTCTGAAGCTAGCCCAGGCCTTGGGGATTGCCCCAAGCCCCCAGACCCACTCTGGGGCTCTGCGGACTTCGTCAGATAACAGGAAAACACTGCCTTCGGAGCTGTGGCTGAGAAAGCTGCTTATTTACAGCCCTGCCGCCCCAAGGGGACAGCAGCCTCCCATCCAGCGCTTCCAGGCAGGCCCTAATTAATCTCGATGCCCCCAGACGTCGGGGAGCCGCCACATCCATCTGCTCCTGGAGCCAGCCAGGCCCTGTCCCCACCATTCGGCCTCCCTGGGCCACTTTGGTCCTCACTCCTGCCTAGTTGGTTCCCAGTAAGGTTTCTGGGCTTTGGCTTGCATCCCAAGCCTGGGTGGGAACCGGATCCCACCCTGGGAAACCTATCTTCCCAACTTGGGCCATGCTCTTTGTGCTTCTTGAGGACGGGGCAGTGGGTGTGAGACCCCCGGGTCTGACCCTGGCTGGGGTAGAGGCTGGGATCCTCCTCCCTGCAGGAGGAAGGATGGTGGGAGGGGCCCATGTCCCACTGCTCTGTACCCCTGTTGCCTGTCACAGATGTGGTCATGAGCCCCCATTGGCCTTGTGTCAGTGCCATTGTATGCTTTTATCTGTCCTGGAATTGTGTGGCCAAGAAAACAGGCCAGGAGGATTGCAGGGCTGGTCACCTCCCAGCTTTTCATCTCCTGTGACCCATCCTTCCTCTCTGCTTTCAGCCAGGGGTGGTGGCATACAATGTGATTTCCAGTACTCTGGGAGGCTAAGGCAGAAGGATCTTGAGTTTAATCATGGGCCACTTACTTAGTGAGATATTGTCTCAAAATAAAAAATATGGAAAGGTGGGGAGTCTGGTCACTAGGAAGGGTCTGGGTTAGGAAGGGTCTGTGTTCCATCCTTAGTACTGCAAAAAAAAAAAAACTTTTCAGAAAGTAGTCGTCTAGCCTGTAATCCCAGCATTCAGGAGGCTGAGGCAGGAGAATTGCTGTCAATTCAAGGCCAGCCTAAATTGCATTGCGAAACCCTGTCTCAAAAAGAAAAGACCAAAAAAAAGCCTTTCATAAGTCGGAAGGTGGCATTTTTTCCCTTATTGATTTATTTATTTATTTATTTATTGAGACAAGATTTTGCTGTGTGGTCCAGGCTGGCCTTGAACTTGGAGCCCTCCTGCCTCAGCCTCCCAAGTAGCTGGGACTATAGGCCTGCTGAAAGTGGCCTTTAAAGAGGTACATCCTCCTCAGAACCTTCTCTCCTTGGTGGTCTCTCTCCCTGGCAATCAGCAGAAGCGTGAAGCCACAGGGGGCTGCATTAGGAGGGAAGAGGGGATTTGGGGATGAGGGAATAAAAATAGACTTGGCGTTCTTTCTCTTTTTTTAAGAGCTCCATATAGATTTAAAGCCCTTTTGTTAATTTAGGAACATAAAACTGTGTGATGTATAGCTTGGTTCGCTCGTAAAATTACTAAGTGTGGCATATTTAGAGCTGGGAAAGCTTGGGGTAAAAGGGAAAAAAGCAGTGAGTAGTTTTTATAAGTCTTTAGGGGGAAATGGATTTTTCCGCTTTGCCTGCTGATGGCAAGCACTCCACAGCCCCACCGGGCCTGGTGGTCCTGCCCATCCCAAGAGGGCTGTGCATGGTCCACGGGTGCTTGGGGGTGCCCTCCACTCCCCCACTGGACCCCACCCTGGACAGACAGGAGGCGTCTCTACCCAGCCTGGATCGCTGCCCACCGGACATTCTGGACACTGTCCTGAGGGTGTGCAGGTCAGGAAGTCACCAGATTTGGGCCTTGGGAGGGTCTTCCCCTTGTGTGTGTGTGATGGGCCCTTGGGGTCCACTTCCAGGCAGCCCCACCTGGTGGCATTTGACCTAGTTCCGCCTTCTGGGGACACAGAACAAGTCTGACCCCCACCCCAGCATCATCATTCCAGGCTCCACTGGAGCTGGGCAAGGCCAGCCCAGTGTGCTCAATCGCGGCAGCAGGGCATGTGCCTTGCCCTCAGGTAGCTCACGCTGGACTTTCTGGGAGCATCCGGGTAGAGGAAATCTAGGAGGGCTCTGTGGAGGAGGTGGCCCTCATAGCCAGTTTGGGAAGCGTGGAGCTTGGGGTTTCAAGACTGGGTGAATGAACCATTCAAAACAGTGGGTTGAGATCGTTCTGGGATGCCGAGCTAGTGCTGGGGGTGAGACCTGGACAGCTGCAGATAGGATTCTCCAGGTATGCAGAGGGGCCAGTGATTTGGTTTGAGGTGGGGGAGGTTATACCCTAGGGGACAAGATGCAGGGCACCTCAGCCAAGGTCGCCACTCCACCTGCCCCTTGTCAGCCCCCCCTCTGGTCTATGGGGCTCTGAGTATGGCCTCTCCCAGAGGGGTCCCAACCCAACTGCACAGCGCCTTCTGGAAGCCGAAGCTCAGGAGGTGTGGCTGTGGTCATGGAGTGCTCTATGCACACAACCCAGGGTCTCTGGAGGGACCAGGCCGGCCAAGCTCCTAGGTAGCAGCTCCTGTGTGTCTCCGGCCACAGTGAGCTCCAGTGGTCAGGCGTAGGGCAAGGGTGAAGCACACAGAGTTGGATCTGCTACTGCAGGGTCTGAAGGTCTCATAGCCAGAGACTGGTGTCACCGGACCAGCTGGGTACATCTGCTCAGCACGTTTCCCATGGGCCAGGTGTGGTCTGGGTGTGTGAGACCCAGCCAGGAAGGGTCAAGGCCTGTGGCCTGGTAGGGAGCTTCAGGCCACCAGTCCTGGGGAGAAAGCAACGTTTAGGGGCTCTTAGCCCTGGGGAGATCCAGTGAGAAAAAAGGTCAAGCGTGTGCAGAGGTCTGAGGGCTGGCGCGTGCATAGGGCATAGACTGATAGGGGATGAGGTGGAGGCAAGGGATGGGGTGCACGGGGGCTGGCACTTCTGCTAGGGTGAGATAGAGCCCAGCCTGACCCTTCTGGGGCAGCATCAAATTGATCTGAGGTGGCCGCCCCGACCCTAAGGGAGAGTGCAGGTGGCCTGATGGCCAGTCGCACTGTGGAGGACAGAGGCAGGGTCTCGCCTTGGTTTGCCGATAGCCCTGGGACTCTTCCCAAAGTGGGTTCTGGGCCAGCAGCAGAGTGCAGGGCAGGCGCTGTTAGGGACACAGATTCCCAAGCAGGCAAGAGCTGGGTGGCTGGACCATCTGTGCCTCCACGCTCTCCCGGCCTCCGGATGCCGCCCACCTGGGAGAGGTGTGGTTTGAAAATGGGCATGGCTGGGTTGAGAAGGCCACAGAGGCCCCAGGAGTGGGTGGTGGCCGAGTGGGGGCGCCAAGGGGCTGAGAGAGGTGGCCTTGCTGGCTTAAGGTCAGCGCACTCTTCTGGCTCAGTAGCACCCCAAGCACCGGTTCCCACTCCGCCTCTGGCTGTGTGGTGCTGGGCGGTTACTTGACCCCTCTGGCCGGTGTTTCCCTGCTATTCCACAGCTGGGCCAGGGAGAGTGTGCAGCCGGGCAGGGTGAGCTTGCGCAGGTGTTGTAGGCCCATTAGCTGCGATTTTACTCGGGGTCCACAGTTCCCAGCTGTGGCTTCATGCTGCTGAGTCTTGCACTACACACTGACTGGGTGAAGACGGTCCTGCCCCAGCTGCCGGGCCACTGGGCCACTGGCTGAGTTGTTCTGATGCCCAAAGTGGCTTCAGCCCCTGTGCACTGCCAAGGTCGCCAGGTGCCAGGCCTCCAAGCAGAGGAAATGCAGCTCGGCCACACCCTCTCTGGAGGACCCCCTAGTACTTGATCACAACTTGACCTCTGTGACCTGGAGGGTGGCAGTACCACCTGTACTGGCAAGTGGCAGACAGCACCAGTCTCGGTCTAGGGCCTTCTTCAAACCAGTGCCCCGCCCACCCCACCACCACTCTTGTCCTGTAATTCATTTAGGATTAGCTCCCAGACCTCCGTGCAGGCTGCACTTCTGTTGTCTTGGTAACTGTGTCAACCGTTTGCGGGCTTCTGTGATTATCTGGGAGAGGAAGGGGGCGGGCAGGGGACAGAAGGAGGGAGGGAGCTCGGTCGCCTTGGAGCCCTGGTGGAGGAGCATGGCTGGGAGGGCTCATCGCCCGTACCCCGCTTTCCACGTCAGCAGGTGGGGGCATGCACCCACAGCTTGGAAGCGGGGTTCACAGGCTGGAGCTGGCACTCTTCTGGCGATCCCCTCACTGTCATGCCCCGTGGTTGGTGCTGGCTGCCGGCCAAGACCCTGTGGGCCCTGTGGTCCCCTCCTGTGTCTGGTGGTGACGTGCCCCTGGCTTCAGAGAGGGCGAGCTGCCCAGATGCAGTGGGAGGAGCCCCCTGGCCCCGGATGGGCAACAGAAGCTCCTAGACAAGCAGGGGGCATCAGCAGCACCCAGAAAGCTGGCCTCCTGGGGGGGGCAAGGAAAGGGGAGCATCCCTCCGCCAGGACTGCTCTTGAAGGTTTCAGGAAGTGTCTGAGCAAGGAGACCCATCTGGAGGCAGGGGGCTCTTGGCTGCTGGTACCCATGGCTTCCTGGGCCTCAAAGGAAGTGGGGTGGACCATGCAGGCATCCCTGAAAACTGGGTGCTGTCCTTGTCCTAGGAAGAGCAGCCCTTCCCAGGGCAGGGTGGGAGGACAGGAGCACCTTTTGGGGAGCCACTAATGAGCTACTTCTGATTTTTATGAACCTGCCTGGTAAATTATTAATTTGGGCCAGAAATGAAAGTGCGGAACCGGATAGGCTCATGAATATTCATTGCTGACGTCTGGGGTTGATCAGTGGCTGGAGCAGCCCAACTGTGACCCAGATACCCGAGCTCCCCACGGGGCGGAGCTGCTGGAGCCTCCCTGCCTCTGGGGTCTCCCCGCCCTGGGGCCCCTGACTCGTCACCCAGTGGCAGCCAGAACTGCGGAAGAGGTGACGGGCAGGAGCAGTTGTGACAGCCAGAACCCACCACACTGACTCCTGGTGCTGCCCTGCCCACAGCCCCGCAGGGCAGTGCGGGGGGGGGGGGCGGGGAGGGGGACTGAGCTCAGGTCCCACAGGGAGTGTTCAGGCTCTGGAGCATGCGGTGCCTTGGGCTGCCGTCTCAGAGGCTGTGGAAGGGCCTGTCCAGGCTTGGGCGCTGGTGCTTTGCAGAGGCTCCTTTTGGTTCTGAGGCCTTGGGTCACCGTGCTTGGCTCCAGCTTGGACCTGGACCCTGCTAGGTGCACAGCTTTGCCCCCGTCCCACTGCCTGATGTGCCCGTGGGGTGCCTGGGACACAGGTCCGGTCCTGTTCTGCTCACTCCTTCCCTCCAGGTGTTTAAACCTTCTTCCCTCCTGACACTTTCGTTTCTCTTTTTGTGTTTGTGATGTTAGGGAATGAACCCAGGGGTGCTCAACCCCAGTTCTTTTTAGTTTGAGACAGGGTCTCCCTAAATTGTCCAGCTTGGCCTAGAACTTGCAATCCTCCTGCCTCAGCCTCCCAAGTATGTGAGATTATAGGTGTACATCACTGCATCCCGCAGATAGGGCTTTTGATTTGTAAGGGAGCCCAGTCACCCAGAAACTCAGTGGCCAAGGTTTGGATCCTGGCTCTGCCACTGCCCCATGTGAGCCTGGGTCAGTCACATAAACTGTGCTCCTCAGTTCACTCCCATGAATTTACTGAGGCTGGTGTGAGAGTTGGAAGTGTGCCTTTGCCGTGCCCTTGGTAGGGTGTACCTGTTTGATGTGACCACCCCACCTGGAATTGTTGTTGCAGAACCTGCTGCAGGGCAGGAATTCCTGGGTTCCAGTGCAGAGCCAGTGACCACCACCTCATGTTCTTGTGTTTTCCCTGCTTCTGAGTGAGCAGTGGCCTGGGGACGCTCCAGGGGCCTCCTGAGCCTCTGTGGGTCCCCCTGGCCCCGCAGAGAGGGCTGTGCACCTGCCTGCAGCCTGGATGGGCCATGCTGTGTTTGTGCAGCCCTAGAGCCACCTCTGTGTGGAGCCCAGGCCACTTCCTGCCGGAGCTGCAGGGGGTGGGATGACACACACAGAACAGCAAGGTCGCTGGCAGCTTCCGGGGCTAGAGCCAAGGCCTGAACCGCAGCCTGGTTTCCCAGGCTGGGCTGGCTGAGGTTGTACAGCTCCTTCCAGAGAGGCCACAGCAGCAGAGCCGCCAGACAGGAGCAAAGGTCGCCTGCATGTTGCTGCATGCTGGCTGCTCTGGGGCCTGGGCCAGGCCAGAGCTTCTGGTGGCCTTGTGGGATATCTTCAGAGCCCAGGGCACTGAGGGGAGCAACATAACCCCTGACCCACTGCTGCCAGGGATCCTCAAGGCCCGGGGATTCAAGATGCCCTGCTGGCTGGCACTTTGAGAAACAATGCCTGCTGTGTTACTTCCGGCAGAAGGCTGTGAACCGCACACGTGTTTTTGTGTGGCTTACTGAGACCATGACCGCACCTGCCTGGCTCTTCATGCCGGTGCTGACGCCTTTGAGTCAGGGCTCTGTCACCCTGAGGGCGCTGGGGTGGAGGAGGCAGTGGCGGGTTGGACCGGTGGAGCAAGCGGAGGGAGGACAGCCTAGCAAATAGCCTGCAGGCAGCCCTGTCCTCCTGTCCTGGTTTGGAAAGAGATGTTGCTTCTTGGAACTGCCAGCGGTTCCTGAGCACCTGTCTGGTGCCAGGCCTGGGAGGGCTGGGGGAGGAGCGAAAGTAAGTCACAGGTCGTGCCTGTGAGGCCCTGGCCCGCTGCCTGAGCAGAGGAGAGGCTCAGCTTTGAGCACACGGACGCTCCTGAGGGTGGAGGGACGCGTAGGACCCCAGGGCTTGGGGTGGCTGAGCTCCTTTGTGGCTGGAGTGATCCCAGAGGGCTGCCTGTAGGAGGTGGCTCTTAATGCTAAAGAGTGGGGGGCTGGGGATATAGCTCAGTGGAATAAGCGCTTGCCTAGCAAGCGCAGGGTCCTGAGTTCGATCCCCAGTACTGCCAAAAAAAAAATGCTAAAGAGTGGCTGGGCCTGGACAGGGTCATGACTTGGGAGAGGTTTTCCCCTCAGGGGTCACAGTCTGTACCCTGCATAGGAAGGCCTGGAGCTTGTAAAACAGTCTGTACCCTGCATAGGAAGGCCTGGAGCTTGTAAAGGGGGCAGGTTCTGGTGGTGTCCCTCTGACTTATCCCAAGCTCTTCCTTTCCAAGACGCCAAACGAGACCCATCTCTCCCTGAGCCTACAGTCAGGTGAGTCCTTCCAGGGCCCAGGGACTGTCCTGCTGGCCACAGGCCGCACTGCAGAGCTGGGGCTGAACCCACACTGCCCAGTGCCCTGGCCACACCTGAATATTTGGTCTTTTATTGTGTGTTCTGGGAATCGAACTCAGGACCTTGTGCTTGCCAGGCAAATGCTTGTGCTGCTGAGCTACATCCCCAGTGACTATCTGGGCTTTTTCTTCCCATTTGGTCTTAAAATAAATTTAAATCCCACTAAACAGAGCCACAGGCTCAGCTCACACCAGCTGCATTTCCAGTGCTCACTACCCACGTGGGGCGGGACCACCATGGTGGACAGCGTAGACCACACTTCCATTGTCACAGAGTTCCACTGGACGTGACTGGTGCCAGCTAGGTGGACACAGGTGGTAGTGGCCTTTGGGCAGTTGGAGGCACAAGAGCCTGGTCCCGCTGTTGAGGTCAGCATGGGGGGCCCTGAAGCACGGGACAGGTCAGAGGTGACAGCGCCCAGGTTGGGGAGCTGGCGGTGGGCAGGCAGGCCGTGTCTGCGTGGGGAGCTGGGCAGGGATGGGCACATTTGCAGCAGGCCTGCAAAAGGGGGAAGTGAGCCAGGGTGGGAGCAGAAGCCACCAAGTGACGGTTTCGTGAAGGAAGGGGTGGTTTCCATGGTCAAGGGCACTGGAGCTGGGGGAAGGGCCTGGGCGCAGCGGTTCTTGAGTGAGTCCGGGTCGCTGGCCTTCTCCTCCTGAGCAGGTGGAAGGACCCGGGGCGGGGGTGGGGGACCCATCCTAAGGAGGAGGAGCGGGGCAGAGGCTGCTGGCAAGCCTAGCGGTATCCTGGGTTCCAAGGCTCCTGGCCCAGCATCCCCACCACTGCAGAGCCTCAGTGACTTCTCCAGGGGCTTGGAAGAGCCCCAAAGGAGACCCCCAAGGGGCAAGGGGCAAGACAGAGACACTGGGCATCCCTGAGAGGCCTGGAGGGGGAGACCACATGGAGAGCATTGTTCCAGAGTGTGGTAGGGTCCATTCCTGGGGCACCCAAAAACCCAGGCAGGGACCAGAGGGGCTGCCCGGAGTGATTCATGCCACCCCACATGCCCATCATGCAGGCTTTGTTTTGTTTTGTTTTGTTTTGTTTTGTTTTTGGTTACCAGGAATTGAACTCAGGACCTTGCACTGTCCAGGCAGGCACTTGTACCATTGGGCTGTCTCCATGGCCTGCACAGGCCTTGTTATCCCCAGCCTCACTTCAGAGAGGCTGCTGACATGCCCACTGACACAGCCAATAGGGTGGGGCTTCTGATGCCAGGAGGCAGGAGTGACTGTGTTGCAGCCAGGCAGGAGGCCCACCCTAGGGGGACCGACCCTGCCCTGGGTGGCATTGTCCCCCAGCTGTGTCACTGCCCTTAGGAGCTTCACTGTTTGTAAAAGTCACTCTCAAGACGTAGTTCATGTGCAGGAGATACCCTTTCAGGTATATGATGTGTGTTTGGTTTGGTTTTTTGCAGTACTACGACAGAACCCAGGGTCTTCATGCTGAGCTATGTCGCCCAGCTGTTTTTAGTTTTTATTTTGAGACAGGGTCTTGCTAAGTTGCCCAGTCAGGTCTTGAACTTGTCTTACTCCTGCCTCAGCCTCCCTTGCTGCTGGGATTATGGGTGTGCACTGCCATGCTGGCTCAGTTTGGTGGCTTTAAGCATATTCACCAAATTGTGCAGCCGCCGCCCATCTGCCTGCCCAGTGCTGTTTCGCTCCAGCCGAAAGCCTGCTCCATCTGCCTTCCCTCTCCAGGCCTCCTGGTCATCTCAGCCCTGACAGCAGCGTCTGCTTTCTGTCTGTGTGGATCAGCCTGTTCTGGGCGTTTGCTATCATAGAGTCATCCAGGATGCAGTTCTCTGTCTGGCTTCTCTCACCTGTGTTGTGTGCCTTGAAGTTTCATCTGTGTCATAGCAAGGCTCAGAGCTTCAGTCTTCTTCATGGCTGAATGATACTCCATTGCGTGGCCAGACTCTATTTGCAGATCTGCTGTCAGTGGGTGACACTGGGCTGATTCTTTGGGCTCTAGTGGGTACTGCTGCTGTGGGCCCCGTGTTCAGGTTTCTGTGTGCAGGTCTGCCCCTTTCCTTGGCGCGGTGTACCTGCGTGGTCACCCATGTACCCAACCTCGGAGCCGCCAGATAGCTTCTGAGCCTTGGGTTTTCCCAGCGGTGGAGTGGAGCTGCCTGGACACCTGCTGTTTTTCTGTATCAAGTAACACATTTTATCTGGACACTGAGGAGTGCAGGGGTGCTGCTATTCATAGCCGCCAGGCCAGTGTCTAGCAGCTCATAGCAGGTGGCTGAGGGCCTCTGGCCTTTGCCTGTGTGCCCTGGTGCCACCGCAGCTCTTGGTGCTCTGCTGGACGCCCAAGTACCAGTGCTCCTGTGTGTTTCTGGGAACATTAGGGTTGTGAGAGGTTTCTCCAAGCTGGATTCTGGAAGAAGGGCTGAGGCTGAGGGTGGGATGGCACTTTGGGTGGGAGCCTGGGTGAGTCATGACCACAGCAGATGTGGGGCACCCTGGCCCAGCCTTGGGGGCTGGCAAGGTGAGGCAGCTACTCGGGCCTCCTGGGCCCTGACCAGCAGCCCCAGCTGCAGCTGGCCCGGAGGGAGGGGCTACAGAGAACTGTGTGCTGCTGTGCCCTGGATGCAGAGCCCTTGGTGGTGGCACCTGATGCCTTTCCTCTGCTGGGCAGCCAGGAGCTACTCAGGAGAGTCCCAGTGTCTGATGTCCAGTTGCAGCCCAGAGAGGGAAAGGGACTCCCCTGGGGTCACACAGTGAGCTGGGGCAGCCCTGGGAGGACTGGTTCTGGCACCTGGCTGAGCTCTTCAGTAGCTCTGAGCCCCCTGTCCCCTCTGATATGGCCTGTGAAAACCCAGGGAACCCGACGAAGCTGCCCCTTCTCTGTGGGACAAGGCCCGGGGTAAGGAGGTCACAGCAGGGACCTGGACACTGTGCAGGAGCCTGAGAAAGCAGGAGCATGGCCTTGCTCTGGAGCGCCACATGGCCTGCTGGCCTGCTGGCCTGCCTGCCTGCTGCGCCTGCGGGGGCTGGGGGAGGGCTGTCTCCCTGCTGCGAGGAGGCCCCCAGGTGCAGCCAGCTCTCTGATCTGCCCAGCAAGCTTGTCTTCACACCCTCACGACAGGGCCCCAGGGCCGTGCCCCCTGCCAGCCCCCTGCCCTGCAGTCTCAGCGGCTTAAAAGGTTAATCCCACTCTGAGGGAGCTCCCAGCCCCTCCCGCCCAGCCTCTCCGCTCCAGTTAATTAAATGTGGCTGCCTATTGTCAGAAGACAAAGTTGGATATTTATTACACCTTGGCGTTACAGAATGTCAAAGGCACACCGTGTGAAGCAATCCTGGCAGGGAGTGAGCCTGAGCATATGTCTGCGGGGCCGGGGTGGGCAGGCTGGGCCACCTTGGTGACCTGGGGCCCTAGCCGCCACTAAATGCCTCCCCGAGAGGCACTTGGTGATTTGTGCTTGCTGGGTGAGTGCTGGCAGGGCCACCGGGAGATCTATTATCCGCATAAACATCCTGGTTCCGGAGATTATTTCATTGGAAGGAATTACAGATGCTGTTAAAATATCCATAGCCCCTGCTTGCGTGGCCTCAGGTCGGTGCGTGGATGGATGCCCGAGGGGGGCCCTGCCCTCTTCCCCTCTGCCCGGTCTCTTTCTGGGCTTCTCCAGTTTATTTTTTCACGTGGGCACTGCAAAAGCACATGGCTAATTGCGGGGGGCGGGGTGGTGGTCCAGGAGAGGGGGAGTATGGATGTGTTCGTTTTATAGGGTTTTTGTTCTCCCCCTGAAGAATAACGCTTTAGAGATGTTTGACATCTGTAACTAACAGCTGGCATCTTGCTGTGGAAGAATGTCCTTTCATTTCAAAGCAGGTTGAACTGTCATTAATAGTATAATTAGGTGATTATCACTATATAGCAGAAAACTGCCTAATTGTGGAGATCGCTTTTCTAGGATTCCAGTCTTTTTATGGTTATATTTGTTTTAGCTGTTTGAATTTTCATTATATTTTGGCATTTGGTGCACCGCCTCGTTTTGTTGGGCTCTTTTCCCTCTTCTTGTTTTTTTAATGTGTCTGACAGCTGTCTTAGGGAGCATTTGGTCCTGCAGACATGGTGGCATTAAAGCACGACGGGGGACATTACCTGGAGATCGTGTCCCAGTGTCCCCAGGGCCTGCCTGGCAGTGGGGGAGGCCAGATGCCCCCGCCCCGCTTTATCTGATTCTCTTGCAGGTGACAGTTTAACCCAGGAGCTAAGGGTGTCTGTTAAGAAGCCACTTTTACAAGGCCATTTATTTTTATGGAATGTCCTTAATACACAGTGTTACCAAATGCCTCACAGTCAGCTTGGGTTGCAGGGGAAAAACGCATTTAAAGGGATGTGGTCTCAGATGTAACTGGAATTTGAAAATAAATAGGTTTTACAGAATCTAAGAGGAAACAGCGGCTCTTTTTCAAAGGCCTGGGAATGCAGATGAGCAGTGCCAGGGGCCCTGCATGGCCACGTGAGCCCCGCTGCCCCTGCTGCCATCCCTGCTCTGGGTGCCCTCGCTCTGGGCTGGTACCTGCTGGGACCGCTTGAGGTGGGGACTGGTGACCCAGCAGGCTTCGGGAGCTGCCCTGACTGCCTGGTACAGAGGACACCACTGCAGACACTGCTCCCCCCAAAGCAGGCCTCTAAGAGCGACGGGCAGCTGTCCCTGGGCGTGGAGGCCTATCTGCGCACTGCTAGCCCCTCCTGCAGCATTTTCCAAACACTGTGTCTCCTGGCATTGCTGTGTTCTGGGGTTGCAGTTGGGTGCCGGTCCCCCCTTGGCCACAGATGCTTGTGTCACCTGGGAACCTTGGGCCTCGTTTGCTCTGGTCCCACTAATCCAGATGGCGTGAGATCCAGTACTGGGGCTGTCACAGGGCCTGGTATACAAGAGTCCACAGGCTCTTCCCAGGCCACAGGGCTCCATGTCCCTCACCTTGATTATCACAGGCAGGACAGTACACCATGGCTGCTGGGAGATGACCCCTGGCACCCGTGCATTCGTCTCTTGTGTTCTTTCTGTCAGGTGGTGATGATGTCCTTGAATGGGGTCCCCAGGACCTGAGGTGCTGGGCCTGCCTGTGACAAATGCCTTGAGGGTGGGGGCTTCTCGGGGAGAAGCAAGGTGCAAGCAGGTTTGGTGTCTGTCAGGTGGGTGTGCCTCCCTGCCAGGTAGTTTCAGGCCAACAGGAGCAGAGCTGCCCAGTGTGACAAGGTCCTTCTGTCCCCATCCCTGGCTGGCCCCCAGGGACAGTTTGCCCCTGAGCGGAGGATCTGCCCCGACCCCAAAGGGTGGAGTTGAAGATTACCGAGTACTTGCTGTGTGCCCATGTCACAGAGAAGGCCAAGCCATGGGCAGAGCTGAGGTCCAGGGTGGGAGAGCAACACAGAGGTTAAGGGTCACCTGCCAGAGGGAGACACCTTGTAGCTGTTAAACTGCTACCCCTCCCTCCCACTGTTCTTCCCAGGTTTCCCAAGAATTTCAGAGAAGCCAAGGTCCCCTGCCCGAGCAGGGCAGAAAAAGCCTAGGACTCAGGGTTTTTCAGGCCACTTGAAGCAGCCCTTTGCCTATGCAGAGCCCATAGGCCCTGCTGTGTGTCTCCAGGATGGTGCCTTGCCCTTTCTGAGCCCCTCTCACCTGACAGCTGGCCTGGGAGGCTGCAGCCTTTGTTCTGTGAGCCAGGAAAGGCCTGTGATGCTTCTGATAAGCAGGGCTCCTCCCAGCCTCTGCTCTGGCTGGCGCCCAGCTGGCTGCAGGTGCCTGGGAGGGGCCTCCCATGGCCCACTCTGACACTGGGTATTGAGACTTGGGAGGGCAGCTGTGGCGTCCCCAGGCTTTATGGCTAGATTAGATAACATCAAACAGTTTCTACCTTTATGTTGAGCATCAGGGTGGGTCCTGCTGCCCAGGAGCAGTCTCCTGCTACAGGCCAGGGGTCCGTTTGACAGACTACCAATGAGGCCCAGAGCTTCTCCCTACCCTTCCCTCAGTGCTCAGCCCCTGTGCCAAACCCTGCCTGAGATAAAGACCACATCCCTGGCACCTGACCGTGTCCCCTGGCCACTCGTGGCCCCTCATCAAGGCTTTTGCACGCACCCTTTGAGCACCTGTTCATCCAGGCCTCTGATCACATGGCACTTCCTCACGTCGGTGTTTTATTGTGTTTCTTGCTCTGTTGCAAGCAGCACAGAAGGGGCGTGCACTGGGACTTAGTACATGCTGTTGGTTGGGTGCGAGACATCCTGCAGGTGGCAACACAGCAGGGGGGCTGGCTTGGGATCTAACTTTCTTGTTTGTTTGGCAGTACTCAGGGACACTTGGGGCTTAGTTGTCCAGGATGGGCTCAAATTTGTGGTCCTCCTGCCTCATCCTCCCAGAGTGCTGGGATTGTGGGTGTGAGGCACCATGCTGGGTACTGTGAGTGCTAGGCAAGTACTCTACCCCTGAGCTGTTTCCCCAGCCCTGGGATTTAGGGTGTTTCTTCCTTTAGGTTTAAGTGTCTTTGCAGAAAGGACTTAGTAGTAGAAGAAGGGGTCCCAGTGGGCCTGAGGGAACATGAGGGTTTGGGGGCAGGCTGGGGGTACCCTTCCCATAGGGCAGAGTGGGGCACACAGGGCACCCTCCAGGCAGGGGGGCTTCTGCCATCAGGGGAAGGTGCTCCACTGAGAGTACCATCTACTTCTTTTTTGAGCTAGAGCAGGCTCCAGGGGCCGTAGACACTGCTAGGCTTTGTTCCTGGGATCCTTCTGTGTCCAGCTTGGGGAGGGTGCTTTGTATTGTAAATTTCCGCAAGTAATTATGTCTTAATGTGTGGTGGTCTGGTCCTGTTGCTGGGCAGCCCTTGTCTGCCAATTCTGGCCTGCTGTAGGCTGCAGCTAAGGGCATGCATCCGGGTAAATGAGTCACAGAGTATCCCGGGGACCAAGGACAGCAGCGTTCCTCCTGCTGGGCCTGAGGTGACTCAGACCTGCCATCCCAGAGAACCCCAAGGTGGGTGGTCTGCCCTGACATCCCATCCCCATCCATGTGTCCGGCCCCCAGGGAGCCCCTGGCTTCTCACCCAGATCCTGTCAACAGCTTTTCTTTGGTCTGGGCCAGGAAAAAGAACCACAGGGCCTTAGGTCAGAACAGGCTGGAAGTCCATCGGTGCTAGGCTTGGAGGAGACCCAGGACAGGTCTCAACTATGAGGATCAACCTCTGAAGCCCTGGGCCCCCACAGTAGTTAGGGAGGTGGGCATAGACAGGACAAAGCAACACCGGTGTTGGGGCCACAGTGGAAGGGACAGTGGAGAAGGGGCAGCCAGACGGAAGTCCTGTGTGGAGCCAGAAAGAGCAGGCCTTGGCTGACGTCTGGCCTCCACTGCCAGGTCTCCGCTTTGAGTGGCCTCTTGGTGGCTGTCTCTTGGCCCCTGCAGGCTATGGGGGACCTGAGGACCTTCAGGGGTGGGTGGCTCTAGCCCCAGAACTCAGCCTCTGACCCCAGGAAGGGAGGGGCCTGCTCTGTGCGTGGGGGACCTTGACTGCCTGCAGCTGTTCTGCCTTTTCCTCCTCTGATCCCCGCCAGCGAGTGGGGCTCCTGCCCCGCCTGGCAGTGCTGGATGACACCCGTCAGTCGTTCCTGGTACTGGCTGGATGTCCCTGTCCTTGGGATTGCTGTGTTGAGGCCCCAGCCTTGAGTGTGGGGAAGTTGGAAGCTTGCTGTAGTCTTAAGGGTGGGACTAGGGCCCCTGTAGGAAGAGACCGGCAGCCAACTTGTGTCCTCTCTCCCCGCAGTGTGAGCAGAGTGCACAGCCAGAGGGCGCCTCCATAACTAGCCTGAGGCTTCTCGACCTTGGACTTCAGTTTCCTGCTACAGGGCTGGATGTTACGTGCAGTGTTGCCTCCGCCCAGGATTAGGCCCTGGGCCTGGCTTGGGGATAGTTTGAATGAGGAGCTGATGATGCGGTATGGGGGCTCCACGTAGCTGCCCCTTCTCCCCCACAGCTCCCGGCCTGTGGTGGAGGAAGCTTCCAGAGACGGGACCCTGAGCTGGGGAGCTGAGCAAGGGTGCTGGTGTTGGTGGCTGAGCAAGGGTGCCTGTGGGCCGGTGACAGAGTGCCCAGCTTCAGCCTGGGTAGACACCCTGGCTGTCAGGTGGGCCTGGGCCGTAGCCAGGACCACCGCCAAGGGGCTAGTGAACCTTGGGGGCATGAGAGGAGCGCGCTGTCTGCTGAATCTGATGTGCTGCCAGAACAGATCCAGAATGCTGCACCTTTGGGCATAAGATGTTGTGGGGTGTTGAACCCGCTGCTTCTGGACAGGAGTTTGGGCACTGTGAGGGGGAGGATCCCCAAGGATCCTCTGGATTGTGGTCGTGCACGGAGTGGAAGCCTGTGTGCACACGTGTGTGTGTGTCTGCATGGGTGTGTGTGTGTGTGTGTGTGTGTGTGTGTGTGTGTATGCTGAAACCAACAACGCAGGTGTGGGTGACAGCTTCCCAGCAGACAGGCTGACCCTGTGCCCTCCCTGCAGGTTTGGGGCTCCACCAAACCTACGCTGGAGTGTGTCCCCCATTGTTGTAGGGCTCCCCCACTGGGGTTCACAGCTCCAGCTTTGTGCTCAGAGCTCTGCAGGCCCCCGCCAGCCAGCCACTCCTCCCAGAGGGCCCTGAGCCTAGGAATCTACATGTCCACAGCGCCTATTCTAAGCAGCTGATGGCAGACCTGGACACAGAAGCCGCTAGTGTGGGTGGTTCAGGGGTGAGGGCAGAGTCTGATCTGTGGCTGGCGGGGGAGGGAGGCAGGAAGGGGAGTAGACCCTGCTGCACCTGCCCTTAGGAGCCCCGGTGTAATCTCACCCACACTCTGAACCTGGCACGAGGAGAGGCCACACTTAGCACCAGGGATAATATGTCCCCGTGGGAAGGGAGCTGCCAGATTCAACGTGACCTTGGTTCCCCAGCAGTTGGCGTGCCTTAGGGTGGCTCACTGCCACTGAATGTGGCAGGGTCCAGGGGGTTGAGGAGCTCTGCACTGGCTCCTGTGGATGCCAAGTGCAGGAAGGAGACAGCATTCCCTGGGCTCTTAGGGCCTGCCAGAGCCTGGTCACGAGGGGGAGGTGCCCCAGTAGGGACCCCAGATGAGGGAATCCTGGGTGGCTGCCTGTGCTGCAGCGCAGGCCGTGTCCCCCAGCTGACCTGACTCCCCAAGGCCCGCTGGGCTGTATGGACAAGGCTTCTCTGCACATAGAGACCCAGCTTCTGATCGCCATGGTTCAGGGCGCTGGGGGTAGGCATGGGCCCCCCAGCCTCTTCCATCTGCCCTGGAGCCTGTCTGCACAGCCTGCAGTTGGTCGGCCACCTTGTCATGTAGTTGTTCTGAGCCAGCCATCGGAAGGCAGCACAAACTGTGGCATTTGCTGAGCGTAAAAATTCAATTAATTCCAGAAGGCAGATTAAATATAAGGGAGTTTTAATAATTTGCTGTAAAGTCAGAGGATTACCGTGGGCATGAGGAGGGAAGCTGCATATGAGTGCATGAGCAGCCTGGCACCAGCCCAGGGGTGCCAGCCGGGACCCTTCCTTAGCGCTGGTTATGCCCTGCACGGTATGCCCTGGCCTCGGCAGCCTGTGTCCCCCAGGGTGCCACGCTGGGGTCCCTGGCAGGAACTGTGAACAGCGGCAGCCAGGCCTATCCTGGTCTGGTACCCTAGCACCAGGGACAACAGCCAGTGAGACACAGGGTTCCTGGACCCCAGGGGTTGAGCTGCGTGCCCCACCCCGCCCACCACCTTGCCGCCTGTGCCCAGTGCCCTGTCCTCTACCAGCAGCACACAGACTTACCTTTCTCTTTCCCCACAGCTGATGGTTACCAGGTCTGGACCCCGAGGTAGTTTGGTCCTTGTAACTTTTTTGTGTCTTGAGACGGGGTTTTGCTATGTCGTTCAGACGGGCCTTGAATTGACTATGTAGCCCAGGCTGGTCTCCAACTCAGTGATTCTCCTGCCTCAGCCTTCTGAGCCCTGGGATTACAGGTGTGCACTACCATGCCTGGGTGAAATATAACTTTTTAGAAAGTAGAGCGAGGTCAACAGTGGCATTGGCACTCCTCACTTTTCAAGGCTCTTGGCCCCCAAGCCCCCCCCCCAGTCATATAGGCAAAGTCCACAGCACATGGCTCTCCCAGCAAGCTAGCATCTAGACACCTTCCCAGGCCCCTTGCTCAGCTGCATCTGAACTGCATCTGAGAGCCTGCTGTCCCCACACGTCTGCCTTTTGTCTTTTCTACCACAGAAACACACAAACACAAAGGTGGCGGCTGGGCCCCCCGGCCACCCTCTTCGGGGTGCCACAAGAAATGAGGCCTGACCCAGAAAAGGCAGGTGGTGGAGGGCCGTCTGGAGCTGCGTCCCAGCGGCCTCTGCTCTGGGGAGAGGAGCCAAGAGGGGAGGCAGCGCTTTTATGGGAAGACAGTGATGGTCCAGCGAGTACAAAACGCTGTTTCAAAGCCAGCGTTCATCACCACCACTTCCCACTGTGATCTCCATAGATTTCTTTGTCTCCTTCAATTGGCCCTAATTATGGAGCTGGAGGCTGTCTGATCAGTTTCATTCTTGTCATGAAATCCTGAGGGCACACATGGGGGCAGGGACACGGCTCGCCAGCTGCACGCCTGCAGACTGGCCTTGGGTCTTTGTGCACGCCTGCCTCAGTGTGTGTGTGTGTGTGTGTGTGTGTGTGTGTGTATGCATGCATGCGCACATGTATGTGAGTGCGTGGGCGCCTGGGGACCTGCACTGCTCTCTCTGCCTGTCCCCCAGGTGTCTGGCTGGCCGGGCAGGGGGATCCCCGCGGGCCTCCCAGCTGAGAACTGGCTAGCGGGGCTGTGCATATGGCGGGCAGGCTGGGCTGCTGGCTGCACCAGTGAACACCTGCAAAGATGAAAGCCACAGCCAAACACAGCACACCCTGCCTTCCCTCCACGCTGCCTCTAATGCCCTAATTATGCCGTGTTTGTTTCAGTAATTTACACTCTCCGGGTACTGATCCATCAATAATGAATGCATTACCTGTCTTGGAGAAGCTTTGGGAGGATCCAGGATGCTGCACTGGGGGGGGCGGGAAGCTGGGGTGGGGCATTCTCCCTGAAGCCTCTCTCTTCCTCCCAGGGCTCTGCTTTCTCAGATGGTGGTGTGTTTGGCAAGAGCTGGCTGAGTACTTGGTGCTGCTTTTCTGTATCCCCCCCCCACTTTATGCCTTTTTAATATTTAAAGCTGTCACTGGGCTGAGTGATAAAATTCTTTTTGGGGAGGGTGCCAAGAATTGAACTCAGGACCTCACACTTGCCAGGCAGGTGCAGTGCCAGTGAGCTAAACTCCCAGCCTTTAAAATTCTTTCAAATCAAATTGTGTCCTGCTGTCTGGTGCTCTGGCTTCCCTCTGGCTGCAGAAGTTGGTGGGGGGCTGTGCCAGTGGAGCAGGGTACACACCATGGTGTGGGGAGTGTTCTATTGAGGTCAGAACCCTTTCTTACCCACTTGTTCAGCCCCCCACCTGTGATCTTCACACAGGTGGGCAGGGGTCCTGTGACCTGGTCACCACATTCAGACGCATCGAGGCCAAGGTGGGAAGCAGGCATCTCCAGTAACACAGCCTGGGGTCCCCTGCCATTGACTGACCCAGAAGAAAAGTTATGAGCTGTTTTTAAAGGCAAAGCAGAAAGGGTGTGGTTTCCACTGAGACCAGTCACTGCACTGCTGTGAGCTGGTACCCAGGCGTGTTTGGGCTCTGGGTGGGATTTAAGTGGCCCGAGGTCCCCATGGCAGCAGACACTGAGGTGGGCTTGGGTCTGGGTCTGGGATGGCACCATGTGCTGGCTCCTGGAGCCTGTGCGACTGTCCCCTCCTGGCCCATTTTGGTGGTCTCTTCTGTGGCCACCCATGGGCCCAGATGGAACCTGAAGCATGGGGATCTGAGAGACACCATCACTGTTCGGAAGAGTAGGCTCCCGCTGCGCCGGGTGCTGGTTGTTTTGCTCCCTCTGCCACTGCATCTCCACATGGGCTGAAAGGAACCCAGGCCCCGCCCCGTCCCAGCCTGAGTCTGCTGGCCTGAGTGGCCTCAAGCACGTCCCCTTCCTCTCTGGGCCTCAGTGGCCTCCTTTGCACAGTGACATCCCTTGCTTACAGCTCTAGGCCAAGTTCTGGACCATGTCCCTGAACCTCATTTCCTTAGGGGTGCAACATGAGGCCAGGGCGAGGGCCGGGACTCAGAGCCGTCCTGCCTGAGTTCCCTGCCTGCGCCTGCTGCCTGCCTGCTAGTTGTGTGACTGTGGCCAAGTGACTGCACCCCTGTGCCTCAGTTCCCTCACTTGTGACAGGAGGGAGAGGTGGGGTTTGCAAGGACTAAACAGCAGATGGCCGTTCCTGTCAGGAGTAAATTTCTTATCGTCACTTGTTGGCTGAGGCAGCAAGGCCCCCATTTCACAAATGAGAACATCGAGGCTTGCCAGGCTGGCAGTGTTTGCAGTTGGAAGTCTGAGGAGGGCTGGGGGTGGAGTAGCAGGGCTGACTGTGCCAGGAGTCCACAAGCAGGGTGTCTTGGCCTCATCCCCTCTCAGGCCTCCACTGGCCTTGGAGATGACTGTCATCTCTGGCTGCACGCTGTCTTCCCTCTGCAGGTCTGGGTCCCTGTCACCTCTTAGAGGAGGACGCCTGTCAGCATGGACTAGGGCCCACCCTGCTCAGGGCAGCTTCTCTGGACTAAGCACTTTTGCAGTGATCTTAGTTCCAAACAAGGTCACATTTGAAGGCCCCGGGGTCAGGACATCAGTGTCTGCATCTCAGGGGTGCAGTTGAACCCATAACCACATCACCTAGGTCTCCGCTCCTCCCAGCCCTGAATAGCAAGGTGCCTGGGGCACAGGGGTCCGGTTCCCTGTGGGGGGAGGGGAGACCTGCACCTCCTGTGGGCTCAGCCCTGGGCGCTTGCTGGAGGAGTCTCAGTCAGCCTGACTTGTCTGCTATTGCGGGGGCTCACAGGGTGGATTCCCGCCTCCGGGGAGCCAGGCCACGCGAGCTGTCCCACTGCCAGGCTTCATGGCCAACAGTGCAGCTGTTCCTAAAACCACCGTGCCCTCCTCCCCCGTGCCGCCCCAGGCTTTGCATATAGAAAGCGTTCCCTCCACCAACCTGTCCTTGCACCTGTGCGCCAGGGGACCCGGCCCACCCCAGGTGAACTCGGAGCAGCATGTGCAGTAGCCCACTTTTCATTCTAAATAATTCCAGTAAGCATCCAGGGAGGCATGAACATCCACTGCTGCCAGGGGTCCTGTTATTGCTATGCTGTTTTTTTTTTTAACTGACTACAGAATGAGGGCTGGGTAAGACTTGACCCTGGCTTGGCTCACACCCCCTCTCTGGGTGAGCCACACAACCTGCAGGCCACTCAGGGCCTCTCTGTGTGTGTCTGTGTGTGTCTGTGTCCCACAGACTGGAGAGGCAGAACGGCAGCCTTGGCCTGGGGCAGGACAGCCTGCATGCTGTTGTCTGCTGATTGCACCCCAACTCCAGCAGTGTCTGGAGGGCCCGGCTGCAGAAATGAAAAAATAAATTAAAAAAAAAGAGCAGACGGGAGAAATAAAAGGGGAAAATGGCGATGTGGAGCCCCGATTGCTAGCAGATGGTGCTGGTATTAGGAAAATGAAAATACATGCGGTAAGTTTGCTATTTGCCAGTGTTAATTTCTTATCCCAAGGTAAAACCTTCCCCCTGGCCCTAGCCACACCATCTGCATGTTCATAAAACACATTACAGCAGAATTGATCGAACGGTGGCCACATGCATGTGGGGCTTTGGGTGGTTGGACTGGCGGTGGGGGCGGGTTTGCCACACACCTGCTGGGGACCTAGAGATGCGCCGGTGGCTTTGAACCTGCATCTGGGGCCACCTGGGTACACACCTGGCCTACCTGGGGCTTCTCAGCTTCTGCCCCTTGGTGGTTCCACGGAGGCTGGAGTGGAGTTGTTAGGACTCTTCCCAGGGTGTCTAGGGGGCCAGTGCCAGTAGGAATGGACATGTTTAGGCCAGGGTGGTGCCAAGAATTCTGCAGGGCTTCCAGTCAGTGAAAGGCCCCCAGCTTCCTTGTGTCTTGCTCAGTGCCTGCGGAAATGGACAAGGTCCCTCCAGGGCAATTGTGTAACCCCAGGTCCCTGGGTGGCTCCCTGGATGGCCAGTACCTTCTTGCCCTGCCCTCCAGGTGCCTTGGGGACCCCTGCCCCTGCTGGGGCTGCTCTGCTGTGAATTACCCATGTGGGGTGGCTTTATGGCCATCGGGAGCACCTACATCTGGTCAATTACCTCTGCATCTGTAATTCGGATGACTTACAACCCCAGCCAGCCTTCTAAGGCAGGCGATTAGAGGCTCCTCTCCCTCACCACTGTGAGCCGGGACCTTCGTTATTTCTCGGGATTGATAGGCCCTGTCTGTGACCTTTGCTGGGACAAGAAGTATTGTAGGAACATTCTGTATTTCCTGACTTTGCAGGCTGCATAAATCTCCCAGGGACACAGGCAGGAGGGTTATGAACTAGAGCCTTTCCTGGAGGAGGGGGGCTGTCCAGCTGCCAGGTGCCTGCTGCTGTCCCACATTGGGGTCCCCTGGCTCTGCAGGGTGAGTCAGCAGAAGGCAGGAGGGGCCAGCACCTCGGGTGCTCTCTTCCTGTTACCAGGCACCTGCCTCCTCCTCCGGGCTACCTGCCCTTCTTAGGCGTCAGGCCTCGCCCACACCTGCCGCCTCCTAACGAAGCAGTCCCGGCAGGCACTGTGCTTCACCTTTCTCACCTCTGGCCCAGGAGACCCCGGATGCCATCTGAGCACCTGCTGGAGTAGGATCCAGGGGTTGTGGAGCAAGTAAGGCCTATCCATCAGTGGCCCAAGTGGGTGGGATACACCACTTAGCCATACGACCAGAGCTTGGGCCCCTGAGTGGGGTGGGTGGGGCTTTGGGGAGCTGGTGGGCGTGGCTGAGGTTGGGTGGGTGGGGCCTGGTGCTGGAAGTACTCCAGGGGAACCATGGGCTGCACCTGGTCTGTAGTTTCCCTGTCATCTCTGGAATTTGCTTTGCATTTGCCAGTTCTCCAAGGAATAACATTTATGGAGTATGGCACATGAGCCTGTGAATGAGTGTGACACCCAGTATGTGAGTGAACATGAGTGTGACAGTGCATGAGAGGCGAAGACGGGGGCGGGGGGGAGTGTGGATGTGGCAGGCTTCGTGCGTGTGGTGTCCAGAGCTTAGGGTGGATGTGGTTTGCTCACCCTGCCCAGCCTGCCCCTGGCAGCTCCATTTGCTCTTGGACCTGTGTTCCAGCCTTGAAGGGGGGGCCCTGGTGCCCCAAAGGTGGCAGGTGGGCCAAGGGGGTGAGTGCATGTGCCCTGCTTGGGAGGGGCTGGACAGCTTTGCCTCCTGGGACAGATCGTTTCCCTGGGATTGAGGAGTCTGTGCCCCCAGGACCCAGCTCTTCTGCCCACCCCATGGAGCCTGAGTGGAGAGTGGGTGTTGCCACTAGGGTCAGGCACTGGGGTGACCGATTTGGGGGTGTCCTGTGATATAGTGAAGCTTTGGAAGGTACTGGGGAGTCATTGCTAACAAAACAGACAGAACCCTGCTCTTCCAGAGTGGATCTTCTGGAATGGCACTGTCCACTGGGGTTCCGGGTGGTGGGTTCTGGATTGGCCTAGCCCACACAGGCAGCCAGTGGCACACGTGGCTGTCCAGCACTCAGTGGCCGTGGAGCTGATGCATTGCCCCTTGCACCCAAAGACAGCTCAGTCCTGGGCCACCAAGGCCAGTAAGTGTCCTGTGATCTTGTTCTTTGGCCCTGTCTGTGTCGCAGGCCTGTCTGTGTGTCTGCAGGGCTGACTGGCACTTCTG
>PVLD010000663.1:83895-232125 GCA_004027595.1 Dinomys branickii
TCTCTCTCTCTCTCTCTCTCTCTCTCTCTCTCTCTCTCTCTCTCTCTCTCTCTCTCTCTCTCTCTCTCTTTCTCCCCTTGCCCCCACAGGTGGAACCTAAAGGCCTTGTACATTGCTAAGCAAGCACCCAGCCACTGAGCTGCATCCCCAGCCCTGGCAGGGACCTTCTGTGGTGTTGGTTTTGATATTTGAGTTCCTGCCCAGAGTGTGGCCTTTCTAGGGCTCCCCTGTGTAAGGGTTGAAGGTGTGGGAGTGTGATAGTAACAGCTCTTGGGCGAGTCATAGGACCTCTCTGTGCCCATGAGGGCATGGCAGGGCATCTAGCCTGGACCAAGGCTGCCACAATGTCCCCCACATGTTAGGAGTGGATCTGAGCTCTGGAAGCATCCCCTTTGCCAGCAGGTGAGGAGGCCAGCTCTGAAAGGGGGCTCCAGGACACCCTGGCAGGCTGCATCTCTCTGCTTAGGCCCCTCTCTGTTCTCACCCACCCTTGGTAAGCACTGTATTATATTGGGGTGTCACTGAGTGTCACCCTACCATTAGGAGTCAGAAGGAGGTGTCATCATCTCTAGTCCCTTTGTTTTGAAACAGCCCAGAGACCATAGCTACCTGGCAAGTCATGCAGCTGCTTAGTCCGTTGGGCAGCTGGGAGTGACCCTGAGTGACCTGGCCTAGCAGATGGGTCACAGTGGGGCGGCTGCTATCACCAGCCTGAACAAACCTGTTTTCACTGTGGGCAGTGGCTGGAAGTACAGGCTCTAGGTCGGAAACACCCACCCTGCCCTCAGTGGGTATGTGCCTGGCCTGGCTGGGGCCAGCACAAGCTGGCTTGGTACCAACCTTCCCCAGGCTCAGTTTCCAGATCTGTAAAATGGAGACTAGGGTTTGTGCTGAGGATGAAGAGAAGTCCCTTGGGCTTGCTGACCAGAACCCTGGGGAGCCGTGTCCAGTATCTCAGGCACCCTCCTGAGCCACCCAATTAGGCTGGGGTGGTGGCTGTCCATGTCTTGGCCACTGCCTGGTAGTTTGCTTCAGCCAGAGGACAGAGTGGCCCAAGATGCCTGCAGTTTTGCTGCTTCCATCAGGCCAGCTGCCTTGGTTTCCCCTTTCAAGGGTCTGATGTCATCACTCGGGGCCCGATTGCCCTCCCCTGCCCTCCTTCCGGCCACGCCCGCTCCCCCAAGCCCTGCCCTGTGCCAGCGCCTGCCTGTGTGAACGTCTAATCTCCAATTTTATTCGCTGGACTCCAGCCCATTTGCATAATCCACATAGTCACCCTGGTTTTAATTGCCCACAACTCTGCAGAAAGATCATGTGGTTAAGTGGTAAATCATAATTAGATAAATAATTGGTTTGGCCACAGCAAGCTGCTTTTGTCACACCTGCCATCTGCTGGACCCGGCTTTTCTTCTGGGCAGAACAATGTGGTTCTGATGAGAGAGCGTGCTGCTTCCCTTGAGGGGGGCGGGGGGCAAGCGTGGGGTTCGGAAGCAGAGCCTGGCACGCCGCCCGGTTGCTGGGGTCTCTCTCCAAGCAGCCGCACCCCACACCACTGCTCCCTGCCCAGTGGCTCATGCATCTGAGTGGCACAAATGACTTCTCCAAAGCCTGGGTGGGGGGGTGGGGGCAGGGGGTGGCCGAGTCTCCAGGCACTGCCCCTGGTTGGCTGGGGGCTGGCAGGCCAGGCCTGAGGCAGCAGCACAGGGCCAGCGCCTGCTCCCTGGGGGCTGGCGGGCGCGGGCAGGGCTCGGAGCTGCAGACCTCCCTGCCCACGCGGTCAGCTCCTCCATCTGCTCCTGCTGAAGGCTCCTTTCTTTCTCACATTGTGGCCCATCTGTGAGCCCAGGAGGCTGAAGGGAGCTGTGGGTCCTGGCTGCCCCGGTGGCCTGGCCAGGACTTCCTGGGGCTGCCTGCTCCTCACTGTGCCCCGCCTGCCAGGGGCTTTCCAGCCCCCCCCCATTCATCCACTCTGCATCTCTGCAGGGTACTCAAGCAGCTCTAGACGCGGCCGCGTGGGTCAGGCCTTCACAGGGGGGACCTGAGCAAGTTTCCCGACTCTCAGAGCCTGTTTCTCTGCAGAGTGGGACTCTCACTGTCCCTGTGTGTGGGCCTGTGGAGAACACCGAGGGCCCGGGGGGCGGGGACAGCTGGGGTGTGTGGCCGCTGAGGACGGGGGTGGACGAGGGCCCCTGGGCTGCACTGAGGGTGCTGTGGAGGCCCAGGAAGGCACCTTGGAAGGAGGTGAGGGAGGAGAGGGAGGGCCGCTTAGGGGCCGCGAAGGCTCCGGCTCCTGACTCAGCACCCCATTTTCTGCCGAGGACAGACAGGCAGGGGCCCTGCACCCCAGCTGCTCCCTTTCTGGATGGCCTCCCCCTTCCAGGCCTCACTGGGCTTTGCACGCTGCCCTGTGGGCCTTGGCAACATGGGCCTTCTAGCGTCCGCACCATGGTCCTTTTCTCTTGGGCTCCGGGTTTACCTGTGCAGCTCAGTGGAAGGCAGCTGAGACCTGCTGACACCCTGGCCTGGGCTCACCATGGCCCACAGCCAGCTCACCCCGGCTCGCTGAGCAGAAGCACTTGTGTTTCCTCCTGAAAACTGCCCATCCCCATGGTGAGCCTCTGGCACCCGCTGTGAGGCTGGGGCTTTACACTGGTATTTTCTGTTTCTTTGTCATCCATCCAGCCCCCTTCCTGCATCCATCCATGCATCACCCTTCTTTCCTTCTTCTCTTACCCATCATCCCCTTTCTTCCATGGATGAAGGTATCCATCCATCCATCCATCCGTCATTCGTCCTTCTATCCATCCATCCATCCACTCATTCATCACATACCCATCCGTCCACCTATCTATCCGTCCTCCACCCAGCCATCTTCCCTCCTACCCTGCACCATTCATCACCCATCCTCCATGCCCCCACCCTTCCATTCATCATCTGTCCATCCATCCAGCCCCCTCCACCCTCCCTCCAGCCAGCCAGCCATCCTCTACCCACCCAGCTGTTCATCTGTCATTTGTCCCTCCCCCACCGACCCATTCATCGCTTATCCACCCCTCCAGCCACTGTCCCTCCGTCTGTCTATTCCACTTCTATCAGTAGCTCCTGTGCTCTATCTAATGGTGAGACTCTTGCTCTGCGGAACTCAGCGGCCTCCCGAGGGCTGCCTCCCCTTACGGGTAGGGTGTAGTTGAGTGGTAGCCCAGAGGGGAGGGGACCCAGCCAACCTCAGCTGCGGAGCCTGGTGCCTGACTTGGGAAACAAGGCCCCAGGACAGTTTCCGGTGAGGAGCATTCCTGGTCATCTGTAATGGTCCCTGATTTCCTCTTCCCAAGACACTCGCCAGTAGCTGACTGACCACACTCACCCTGGCTGTGCTCTGAATTCTTCCCGAGAGCCCCAGTTCCACTGATCTTGCCTGGTTTTCCCCACAAGGCCACATTCACCTCCAGACCAGACACTTCACACCTCAGCTCAGAGTATGGTTGTTTCTCAGTTCTTGTGTTGTGCAGTCCGACCCGGTACCCCTGGCTGTGTGTGCTTGTTCAAATTTAATTTTTATGGTTAAACATTAAAGATTAAAGTGCCTCATTCATCCTGGCCAGACGGCGAGTGTGCGGTGCGTGGCTCCAGTGCCCGTGGGAACTTCATTGGCAGCTTGGATGGGGAACAGCCCGTTGCTGTGGGGAGTGCTGCTGCACGGGCGATAGGGAGTTCCGTTCGGTGGATCCTGCATGAGTGAAGTGGGGCTGCCCTCAGCCATTGCTGGTACGAGGCAGGTCTTTCTGGGTTCTGATAGGGGACAGGCTGAGCTGGATTCAGAGTCTGTGCTGCTCTGTGACTTAGAATTGTTCACCGTAGAGATGGGAGTGGAGATGCTTGGAACGGGCACTGAGACGTGTGATTCCTCCTGCCTAGATGCCAGATGCCAGGTACCACCAGGGAAGGGAAGGTTGGTTCTGTGTGCAGAACAGTGTGAGGCCAGGTATGGTGTCGCACACCTAAAATCCCAGCACTTAGGAGGCTGAACCACGAGTTCAAGGCCAGCCTGGGCCACACAGTGAGCTTCTGGCCAGTCTGAGCTACATAGCAAGTGCGTCCAACAGAAGAAAATAGGGAGATGCATCTGTCTCTTTCCGTCTTTCACTTCCCCAGCCTAAGTTGCTTCACTTCTCTCCAAAGAGGTTGCAACGAAAGGTGGCCCGGAAGGTCTGATCCCTATGGCTGTGCCCAGTCACAGGGCCCTGGCTGGCCTGTCTTTGGGCATCAGCTTTCCCAGGTGCCTCCTCCCTAGGGGCTACCTCTGTGTTCCGTTGGTCCCCAAGCAGTGCATGAGAAAGTGTACTTGGGCCCTTGGCACATAGCAGCTGCGTGGCCACACTCCAGAGCTGAGCGGGAACGCTGCCCGCCTGGCCTCGGCCATCTCTGAGAGTCCCAGACGAGGTCAGTGGAGTATCTTGAGTGCGCACGGAGGGGTGTCTACCCGGGGCTGCTGGCTCAGCTGGGTGGCTTCAGCGCATGGTCCCCTGTCCACCCTTGCAGTCCCCAAATGAGTACACGTGTCCTCATTCTCTTGAGTGGGGTTAGTACAGAGCCCGTGGGCCCTCACCAGGGGCCTGGTCACCCCAGGGTCCACAGCGCCTCTGGCCTCACTGCACACTCCTTCCGCCTCCTTCCCCTTCATTATTTTTTCCTGACTGTTGGGAATTAAATCTCCCAGTAACCGCAGGAGACGTCTCTGGGTAAGGCCTGCTCACATCTCTGGGCAGCGATAGAAGTTGTTAAATGAATAATGTTGACTTACACTGGGGACCCAATTCTCTCTGAATATAATTCCCTTTCAGTTACCAGGCACTTCCTGGAGAAATCGTAAAAGTAATAAACATGTCTCCATATCAGAGGTTTGCGATGCTGCCTTGAATTCTTCTGCGGAGGGAGGCAGGGAAAAAGAAGTAATTTGAAATTAATTCTTAAAAGAGCATCACACGGTGAGTCAGGCGACAAAGCAAGTCACTCTCATCAGATGGGAGAACCCTGGGGCCCCTGGAGCAGTGGACCCTGTTAGTGGGGAAGCAGGGGTGGTGGGAGGTGCAGGGAGCCCTGCACTGTGGTTCTGCCAGGCAGTTCCTGCTGGTAGTACCTGTGGATCCTGGGTCACAGAGGGCAGAGGGTCAGACCTGGCTTCCTTTCCTCAGTCTGACCTGTTGTCGAGGCCACCAGCCTGCCTGCTGTCTCACTGCCATGGAGGCCATGGGTGAACCCCCATCAGCTCTGATTTGAGACGCTTGGGCCTGTCACCAAGACGGTGAGGTGGTTACCCTGCGATGGGCAAGCTCTGGGACTCCTGTCCTCCCTAGCAGGGTGAGGGTCCTTTCAGCGGCTGCCTCAGCTCTCTGGCTCCCAAAAGAGGCCTCAGGTGTTGACAGCATGAGAACATCAGGGCCTCGAAGCCTTCCCACCTCTGCAAGTGGCCCCTTAGGATGTGACTGGGGTGCTCAGGGCATGGTGGGGACTTCCCAAGGTCACAGAGCAGCTTGCTGGCAGAGCCAGGAATAGAACTCTGCGCTGAGCTGCACTGGCTGGGCTCAGATTGCTAGACAGGCAGGTCTGTGCTGGGTGTGCTGAGGAGGGAGGGGGCGTGGGCTCCTCGATGTGGGCCACAGGGAGGGGCTGGGAGCTGTCATTGCCTGACAGCCTGGGCCAGGCCCAGGGCGTCCTCCAGGGCTGCTGTCACTCCCGGGAGAGGAGAGTGTCTTGAACTGCAAGTTAGAGGTTGGTGCAGAGGCGACAGCTGAGCGGGCGCTGTGAAGGCGCGTGCACGCCTGTGTGTTGCAGTTGGGAGTATCTGGGAGCTGAGGAAAAAAATACCAAGGCCAGCATTTGTTTTTCTGGTGGCGCAGCAAAGCCTGCACTGGAGCTCAAGCAGGGCAGTGGACATGGGGACCCGGGGCTGGGGAGACGTTGTTGCTGCCAGCAGCCTGGAGGGGGCGCTGTGTATTCAGCCTTTGTGGCACTACAGGCCTGTGCCCCATAGGGCCTGGGGTGGCAGCAGAGGAGTTGAGGCTTTGGAGCGCCCTTTTCTCTTCCCTGGATTCTCCTCCACTGGAGGGAAGGCTTCCTGGAGGAGGCAGGCATCTCTTAGCCAGGCTTGTGGGTGAGGGAACACCAGGGAGGCCTGAATGGGAGCAGGGCCACAGTCTGAGAGGTGCAAGGCTTTGGAACCTGGGTTGTGAGGGCTTGAGGGCAGGGACAGAGGATGAGCCTGAGCCCAGCTGGCTAAGGGAGAGGAGGTGCCTGGGAAAGTAGAGTGGTGCTGTCAAGAGGCCAGGGGGCAGGCTCACTTTGGGTGACATAGCTGGACAGCAGGTTCCAGGCCTCTAGGAGACTGTTGTGCAGTGAATGCAGTGTTTGATAGGAGGGAGGTGGCGACCCAGGGCCACAGGGCATGAGGTTTCCCAGGCTGGGCAGGGCTAGGCAGGGGACCCAGCACATGGGTGGACCAGGGCCAGCACCACTGTGTAGCCCCTGCAGGCCTTGAACTCACAGTGATCCCCTTCCTCAGCCTCTGGAGTGCTAGGATTACAGTGCTAGGATCATTGTCACACCCAGCACGATTCTTAAATCTAACCTTTTCCCTTGGATTATTTCATCTTGCAAACTCAGACTATAAAGACGTAAATTCAGCCAGGAGTGGTGGTACACACCTGTGATCCCAGCCCTCTGGGAGGCTGAAGCAAGAGGATCTCAGTTTTGAGCCCAGCCTGGGTAATGTACGTTTTTACATTTTTGGAAAAAAATTTTAATTGGTGCTGGGGATATATAGATCAGTGTGGAGGCCCTGGGTTCAATTCCCAGTTGTAGGCACAGTGACCCTGTTGTCCTCTCTGCCTGCCTGTAGGGGGCAGCTGGCTTCTGGGGACCTCGGGGTCTTTCTTGTCTGTGAGTGTTGTGAATCTGCAAGCAAGAAAGGCAGCTGGGGTGTGATTGTCCAAGTGACACTTGGGGGATTTAAGACAGGCAGCAGGTAATTAATCAAGACATTTGTCAGGGTGGGGGAGGGGACGAGGGCGGAGCAGTGCTGCAGCAGCTTGGGGCTCGGACGGTGTGGCGCTGGGCTGTGTTGCTGCCCTCACCGTGGGATTACAGCCCCATTGCAGTACCCCACCAGGGCAATGCCAAGGGGTCCTCATCACCACCGCCTATGCCAAGGGGGACAACTGGGGGCAGGGCAGGGCCTGAGTGTGCAGGGCACAGGCTTCCTGCTCAGCAGGGTGCCTCCTGCTGGGCCACAGGCAAGGCTTGCCTACATGCAAAGAAATCCAGGGCACGGGGATCCCAGCATATATTTCTGAGGCTTCCTGAGTTTGTGTGGTGCTGAGGAAGACTTGGGGTACAGCACTTGGTCTCCTGTTAACAGCAGATGCTTCTGCCCCCAACCCTGCTCTTTGCCAGCTGGACCTCCGGGCTTGGAGCCTGTCTGGGCGCTGACTGGGGCAGGGCCTTAGGGTACGAGGAGTCCTGCTTGGCAGGGACAGCTGGGCCCTCTCCTGCCCAGGGACTGTAGGGGGAGCCACCCAGAGTTCCAGGAGGCAGAGATGTCCCTGAGGATCATAGCTGTGCCCCCCTGCTGGGGCTGTCCTTGCCTCCCAGAGAGTCCACATCAGCCTCAGGGCCAGGGCCCAGCATTAGGGGAACATGGAGAGCGTTTTGCTGTGTCCCTCCAGGCCTGCCCCGGGTCACAGCTGACTGCTCTCCAGCGGGGTGGCCAGGTGATGGGGCTCCCTCAGTTGGCCTGGAGAGAAGTGTGTCCCTTCCACTGTTATGACCCCCAGCTGCTGTGAGCTACCACCGGGTGGCAGCAAGGCCTGCCCTTCTTCCGCAGCAGAGAACAAAAACAAGGACACTGGGAGCTCTGGGTCTAGGGTGGGAGGGAGGGGACATGGTGACCTACCAGCTGGAGGGCTCAGAGCCACTTCCCCAGGCTCACCCTGGCTGTGTCCCTGCAGGCGGAGGCCAGCGGGGACAGTGCCTGGAAGCCAGGCGGCCTTGCGTGTGACCGCTTCCCTGTGACCCGTCTTGCCCGAGGTGACAGGGAGTTTCCAGGGCACACTGCTCTTGGGGTGTCCACCAGGGTCCTCTGGAAACCACCGGCCCTGCCTGGCATCTGCCCTCAAAGGGAGGCTCTTAAGTAGAGGGGCGATTCTGGGGGCCCGAGGTAAGACGCTTCAAAGTGTGTGTCTCGGCGGCGTTCAGTACCTGCGAAGGTTGTGCAACCACCTCTGCCTTCCCAGAACATCCCTGTTGCCCCAGGGAAGCCCAGCCCTGCATGTGGTCACTCTGTTCCTCCCGCCCGGCTACTGCAAGTGCTCGTGTCTGCCTGCTGTCCCTGTCCTGGACATTCCACATCAATGGCATCATTCCATGTACAGGCTGTGTGTCTGGCTTTTGTCACTCAGTGTCATGGTTTCAAGGTTCATCCACACTGTAGTGTGTGTCCCTGCCTCGTTTCTTTTTAGGGCAGAGTACTACTCCACTGACGCATCTTTAATCAATCCTTCAGTGAGACACCTTTGCAATTACGATTTTTATGTTGTTGTGAGAGAGGGTCTCCCTTCATAGTCCAGGCTGGCCTTGAACTCATTGTGTCGCTGAGGCTGGCCTTGAATTCATGGGGATCCTCTTGCCTCAGCCTCCCGAGTGCTGGGATTACAGGGGCACACCCCATACCTGCCTTCCTTCGTGAGGATCGATGGGGTGAACATTCCACACAAGGCTCTGGGAATGGGGCGGATGTTTTCTCACAGGATAGCATGCATCTGGCCCTTGCTGCTGCCTGTGTCTGAAGTGTCCATCACGTGCAGGACATAGACTGTGTCATCTCCCTGCACTGTGAACAGTGGGCTGGGTGATTTCTGAAGACCCACATCTGAGGACAGCATGAGTGTGTGATGCCAGCATTCTCACTGAAGACTCTGGGAGGGACTGGTGCCCCACCCTTCCCTGCCATGACCGGAGGTGACCAGGACCTGAGCCCACCTGGGGCTGTGCCCGCCTAAGCTGCAGCATGACACTTGGAGGTGGGAAGAGAAGGAAGTCACGCGGCCCGGGGTGCCCACAGCCTCCGGTGACCGGCCACCCTGCCTGTCTGAGTTGGTTCAGAAAAGTACTTGGTGTAAAGCTTTCTTTTATTCCTGCACCTGTTTCCTCCTCGCACCAAACTGAGGTCATTCCTGGGGTTCCAGTGGGGCACAATTTACTATCTTGTCTGGTCCACAGCAGGTGGAGTGGCTGGTGTGGTGGTGGCCAGACAACCCACATGGCTATGGTGAGGTCGGGGCAGCCAAGCTGGTGCTCAAAGTCACACTTAGAATTTGAGTTGGTGGTGGTGCCTGGCCAGCACATGTTAGGCCCAGGGTCCATCCCCAGCCCTGCAGAGACACAGTGTGCTCTTGGGGGTCCCCAGACCTGGCTGGTGCCTCTCAGAAGGTGGATTTGCAGGAGAAAGCTTTCTGGGGACATGGAGGCCAGACTGTTTTGGGTGGCACTATGGAGACTGAGAGGGAACCACATGCATTTGCAGGTGGCCAGAGGTCTTGAACTCCCAGCTAGGCCGTGGCAGCCCCAGAGCCACATGCATGGCTGGTCCAGAAGCACCTTTCTGCTGGGATAGATGTAGCCCCAAGCAGAGTGCTGGGGAGGGGACAGACCTGTCCTGGGGTGGGTTCTGTGTAGTTGGCACTGCTGAAGTCACGCACGTGCCCAGGGAGTCTGGCTGGCAGCCTGGGACCCTCCTTGCCCTGCCTCAGCGTCTCCACCCTTTGCCCTTGAAGCCAGGCGAGGTGTGCTGGGCAGATCCTCCCCGAGGGCTTGCCAGGTAGACAGCCTAGTGCCGAGGATTCTGAGTGCGCTGCGGTTTTATAAAAGTCTGCTAAAATAAGACCACTCGGGGACACGTTCCCTCTCGGCTTGCCGTCACAAATGTTGACAGTAGGGAAATTCGGCCAGGTTTCTGTGAGATAGAAAAATGAGAAGTAGGCCTGTGAGGAAATGCAGGCCTGGCACTACACCCACACAGTGTGCTTGGTGCAGAGACGTCAGGGGGACTGGGCCAGGTGGTGTCGCCCTGCAGACCTCCCACTGAGGCCCAGCGAGTGCCCATAGCTGCAGGGAGCGGGTTTTTACTGGGAAGCTGGTGGCCCTCACCTGGGCCAGGAGAGGGGCAGCGGGCCCGCCTGGGAGGACAGGTGGAGACTACACAGTGCTGGGGACAGCAGATAGATCCAAGGATCCAAGCCCCTGGTCCAAAGGTGGACACAGGCTCTTCTCTGGACGTGAGAGACCTAAGAGGCCTTGAACCCCATTAGGGTAAGGTAATCGAGTAGCAGTAGCTACCAGGTGTTCCCAAGTAACAGGGCCATGGGCACGAGGATCACTGGAGACTGTAGAGTCCAGACCTACCAGCCCCAGGGCTTTCCCAGGACTCATGGCCCCCTGGAGGGTCCAGGCACCCCCCTTCCATCCAGTCTTCCCCTGACTAACCCTGGCCCAGGCTTGTAAAGTTTAAAGGTTTTAAATGCAAATATTTCTCTTTTATAGATGCCAGCTGTCTCCAGAGAGCGGGATTCCTCGCTGCTCAAGTTTATTGTCCAATTAGCTTCCCATATCTGAGTACTGGAGCCTGGGGGGTTGCAGGAGGAGGGGGCACGCTCCTAGGCTGGTTCTTAGCTGAGCGGGGACTGTCCCCATGCTGCAGCAGCTGTGTGGGGAGCCCAGGGCCCATTCAGCTGGTAGCAGGGCAGCGGCAGGGCTGGGGGCAGTGGGTGGCAGGGCACTCTTCCATTGAGCGAGGAGAGCACGGGCAGCCCGCGCACACTGGCTCCCTTCTTGTCCTCTCGAGTGCCCCCTCCCCGCCGCCTTCCAGCCGCGCGCCGTGGCGTCCCCATTCACCGGGGCTCGCCAGCGCTCACAAAGCGAGGCAATTAGAATTGAAAATCTATGCAAAACAGCTGTTAACTGATTGTAAAGGAGCGCAGCTGTGTGCGGGGCGCGGCACGGAGCCGGGTGCTGAAAGGGCAGGAAGTGCTGCGGGGCCAGGGTTAAGAGGAAAACTCCTAACCTCCTCCAGGGCCCTGCCAGGCCGTAACCCCTTCCTGCTGCCCCCCCCGACCTTGGCTGCCCTTGGCAGACAGGACGTGGGGGGCGCCCTGGCATCCTGGGAGGAGTGGCAGAGACAGAATCGGGCTGCTTTCTTTCTCTGTCCTGTACTTGCTCGGCAGAGCTGGGTAAAAACAGCACAGCCTGCCTGGTGGCTGGGGACCGTCAGTGCTCTGGGAAGAGTCCGGCTTTCCTCTAGGCACCCCCGCTGGGCCGGGAAAAAGAGTCCAAAACTCCGCCATTCAGCATGTCTCCATCCCCCCAGCTCAGGAGCTTGGTGAGCATGCTGGGTCCCAGGCCCTGCTGGGAGACTTGGGCCTCATCAGCTGCATTTCAGACCTGCCCCAGTACTCACGGCCCGCCCCAGGGTGTGACGAGAGGGCCCAGACAAACTCCCGAGGCGGGGACGGGAAAGCCTCTTGGCAGAGATAAGATTTAAACAGGGCATTGGGGGCTGAGGATATAGCTCAGTGGAATAAGCGCCTGCCTAGCAAGCACAGGGTCCTGAGTTCGATCCCCAGTACCGCCAAAAAAAAATAAATAAATAATAAACGGGGCATTGAAGAAGGGGTGATAGGAGGTAAGGAAGACAGAGGGCGGGATCCAAGTCCCGCGGGAGGAGCTGAGAGTGGCTGGGGAGACCTCCTCAGCCCTAGATCTAGTGCCCTTTGGCGATTCAGGTCCCCCTGGGCTGGCCACCTTGGGGCGGGGAGGCCACCCACACAGAGGTGGGAACCCAGGTGCTTAATTCCGCACCTAGCAGCCCCTCAACCTGCAGGGCTGGCTTTCCAGGGCTCGATGGCCATCCTGACGGCCCAGCATGTAGAACTGGAAGTGCTCTGGGACCTGGAGCCCTTGCAGGGGACCCTTGTCCATAATGAAGTGAGTTGGCAGGTGGTTACCGAGAAGCCTGCCAGGTACAGTAGCTACGGTCTGAATGTGGCTGTGTTTGCATCCCTGAGCCCTTTATTAACCTCCCTGGCTGGCTCTGTAATGAAGGTCAACGCCTGGCCACGAGGGCCCTGCTCAACAGGAGTGCAGCTGCTCTACTCCTGTTAGGGGCCTGCTCCATGGCGAAGCCATCTCGAACCCCCATCCTCTCCAGAGCTGGGGTCAGGTCCCTGAGGTGCACCTGCTCATCCAGGTGACGTGGATAGAAGGTACCATGCAGCCCGTACTGGAACGGAGGTGGGGTGGAGGTGACTCAAGCGCACACCCATCCACCTGCCTGGTGCCCAAAGGAAAAGTAACCTCCAGCATCCTGCCATGCTTTAACCCCTTCCTGCTGCCCCTCCCCCAAGCAACCTTGAGAGGCAGAAAGAAAGCAGCCCTATCCTGTCCCTGCCGTCCCTCCCAGGGTGCCAGGGGCCCCCCCATGCCGTCTGCCTCCAGAACCTGGCTGAGACCATCCTGGGTGGTCCCCCTGGCTAAGTTGGTGCCTAGGCAGTGGTGGTGGCTTGCCCTCTCACCTTCCTGATGCCCCCATGTCTCTGGGGTCCTGCCTGTCAGCGCTACCCCCTTGGGCTTTCAAGGATGTGGAATTTTCAGTGATTTTTGGCAACTCTTGTGAAACAGCCCCAGGCACTGTGTTCATTGAGTGAAGAGAGGACACCTGCCATGGTTAGGGTCATACATGCCTTTCTTTCTGGCAAGTCCTTTCTTAGTCCTTGAGGAGTCTTGATATTATCATTTCAGGGATGGGTGGTGTCATGGGTCCCAGGGCCCCAGCTGGCATCTTCAGGGACACCCCCCCCACACACACACCAGGTGCCATCAAAGCAGGTTCTGGGCCAGGTGAGGAGTGCAACCCTACACTGGAAGGTCTGCGTCTCCCAACCTGGCGGGCTTGGGTCTAGGGGTGGACCGAGGGCACAGCGGTTCAAAAGCCCGGAGGGCTTTCACCCCAGCCTCAAGGCCAGTCAGGTGTCCAAGCAAACTGGAGTGCAGGAAAGGCGGTCCAGGAGGAGGCGCTGCGCCCAGGAAGGGGCAGGAGAAGGGCAGCGAGGGAGGCGGTCCTAGCCGTGGGAGCCCAGCAGCCAGTCTCGTTAGCGGGGGGCGGGGAGGGGAAGCAGTTCCCAGCCTTGAGCTCGGAGGCCGTGCTCCCGGCTTACTAATTTCCTCGGCCGGGTGCACTGACAGTGCGTGTCATCCATCTCAGGGTGCCAGCCCGCCTGCTGGCCGCCTGTCTTCTCCTTCTGGCCCGGAGGCACGTAGCCGGTTCGCTGCTGCCCCCTGGTGGCCTCAGGCGCGCCTGGCTCCCTTGGCCGGGCAGGAGACAGATTTCGTCCAAGTGTGAGCACCGAGGGACAGGGCTCCCGTTTCACCTGTGCACATGTGACCTTGAGCATTCCTGGGCCTCGGATTCCTCCCTTGGGGAACCTGGATGAGCCCACCGGTCTCTCAGCCCATAGGAGCCAGAAGTTTATGTGGGAGGGATCAGCCAGTTCTAAGAACAGGCCAGGCGACACCTCTCCGGGGTCGTCCGCAAACGGTGACGGTTGGCTGGCGGGGCCCTACTCCAAAAGGCGGAAGAACTTGGCCTCGCCCCCGCCCCTCGCCGGAGGGCCTCCCCCTGGGGAGGGAAATACGGTAGACGGCGGGGACGGGGAGGCAGGGCCTGGGTGTTGTTACCTGGGGAACCTGGCGGGGAGGCGGCCAGGTGCGAGATGCTTATTTGCATGTTCCTCCCCTCCCCCCGCAGCCTGGAATTCAGGTGGGAAAGGGGCCGGGGACGCCCCGGAGGTTTTTAATTTTGTTTTTACGGCTCCGGGCCAGTTGTTGCTTTCTCTGTCGACCCCATCCGGGCCTTCCCCCAAACCTCGGGACTCCACCGGGGATTGAGGCACCTTCCCCCGGCCCCGTGCATCGCCAGCCAGTGAGGGAGACATTTCCGGAGCCCGCTCGCCCACGGGTGCGTAAAGTAAAGCGTGGACCGCGGCCGCGCCGAGGAAGGGATCAGATCGGGAGCAGGGGGCCCGACCTTGCCGGCGCGTTTCTCTTTTCGTTTGTGGTCGGCGGGAGTCTTGTGCATGGCGGGGGCCCGCGTGCGCCGCCACGGAGGACGCAGGCTGGGTGTGCGCCCCGCTGGCGCGGGCCCCGAACACTCCCAACCGCCAGCGTCACCGGGAACAGATGGACGGGGGTGGCAGGCGCCCAGCGCGCGCTCCCGCCGCGGCCTGGCTGACGCGGGGAGGGAAGGAGGTGGCGACGTGAGGCCGGCGCGCGCGTGTCCCAGGCCTGGCAGGAGCGCGGGCTGGCACGGGGACCGAAAGTTGAGACCCCTAGAGTGACCCCTGGGATGCCTTTCGCCGCGAGGCGCGGGAATGTGAACGCGGCGGTGGTGGCCAGGGCTGGCAGGGAGCGACCCCGGCCTCGCCGCGCGCTGGGACCTCCCATTTGACCCTGCGCTTGCCGGGGTCGCGCGGCGCTGGCGGTGGGCTTGGGGTCGGTGCCTCGCGCCCGCCTGCCAGGGCCTCAGTCCCTCTCCGCGCCGTTCGTGGGTGCTGCGGAATTCCAGGACGCTCCCTGAGTCATCCGGTCGAGGGCCTGGGTGAGGTAGGGGGTAATGGGGAGGCGCTGCCCGGCGCGGTGGGTCGGGCCAGTTTGCGAAGGCGGCAGCCTCGCCTCTGACCACAACCCCAGCTACTGTAATGACCCCCTGGTGCAGCGGCGCCTCCATGGACTACCAAGCTCCCGGGCCGAGTTTTTAAAGAACTAGCCCCACCCCTAAACCCCTGTGGCCTGCCCAAAACTTTTTTTTTTTTTTGCGGTACTGGGGATCGAACTCAGGACCCTGCGCTTGCTAGGCAAGCGCTTATTCCACTGAGCTATATCCCCAGCCCTCAAAAGTTAACTTAAAATGGGCTGGGGACTTTCCAGAACTTTGGCTCTGAAGCACAGGGCTCGGTGGCCTTAACATTCAGCCCCTGCGCGTTGGGGTACGCTCAAGCACGGGAGATTAGCATACAGCGGGCCCCCCAACATAAACCAGGGCTCAGAAAGTTGTTCTCCAGGGGGTCCCAGGACACCAGCGTTGTAAGCCCGCGCGTTAGGGGGCGGCTGGGGCCGGGCGCGGTCCAAGTGGGGGGCTTGGGGGGCCTGCGCCGGTACCCCGTAGCGGCCGCGCGGTGAGACACCGGGCCTCACTCTCGGGGCCAAGTGGCCAGTGTTGGCCGCCAAGTCTCCCGGACCCCGGGCATGCCTTCGGGGGGGGTACCTCCCGGGACGGGCCGATGTCCTTGGCTCACCTGGCCGGCCGGCCTGGGCGCGTGGCCCTTCGGTGCGCGCGCATGCGTGCGTGCGTGTGTGCGCGCGTGTGCTTGTGGCTGAAACCCGACACCTCCCGCAGGCGGAGGTCAGGGCGCCGGGAGCGAGCCGGGCCGGAGTGGGCGGTGTCGCGCTTGGGTGTGTCCTCGCGGCGGCAGCAGGTGTTTCTTGGCCGGAGCCCCGGAAGCTCCACCTCCCCAGCGGCCGAGTTGCCGCCGCCGCGCAGCCCTGGGTGAGATAAGCAGTTTAGACAAACACTGGGCGACGGTGGCTCCAGTATGTGTCGAGCGAGACGCAGCCGCAGGGCCCTGGCATGAAAGGTGAGCGCGCCGCGGGGGTGCGGCGGGGGTCCCCGGACGCCCCTGCCCGCCCATGCGCCTGCCAAGTTCGCGGGTAGAGCGGGGGCGGCCGTCAACGGCCCTGGCAACTTCCCCCGAGTGTGCGCGGCGATAAGAGCCGGGCGGGAGGTGGCCGAGCCACCCTCCCCAGCAGGGGTGCAGCCTGGCAGCCCTCGGCACGGGCAGGAAAACTTTGCTGCCGCGAGGAAGGGGCTGCCGTGCATCTCAGACAGGTGCTGGCGCGGGGTGGGGAGGTCCCGGGGTGCCGCCTGGGGGCTCCCTTGGCCCTCCCCTCCCCCACGGGAGGCGGGAAGGCAGCCTCCCGGGTCACCGTCCCTGGGTTGCGCGCGCGCCCCTCCCCCGCGAAGATGGCCGTGCGCGGCGGGGGAGGCCGGGGCACATCCGCTGCCCCCCGCGACCGCCCGGCCTTCCTGCTCCTGCTCCGCCTGGATGCACTCCCCGCCCCCGCTTGCCGGCCAGCCAGCGGCCGCCCGAGTGGAGCCGATTCAATTATATTGCAGCACCAGAGACACCTCGGCCGGCCGCCCGCCCGCCCGCCTGCCTGCCTGCCTGCCTCTCCAGCAGGCTAATTAAATTCCCTCCGTGGAGGCGGAGCGGGCGTCGGGCTCACCTCCCTGCGCCGCCCACCCGGCTCCGCGCCGCCCTTCGGGGTGCAGTGGGGCCGCCTGGTACTTGAGGGTCAGGGTAGGCTGGGACCGGGCCTGGGATCCGCTCCAGGCGGGCAGGGAGATCCCCGCGGGCCGGGAGTCACGGGGTGGGAGCCCCCCGTGGAGTTGGGGGCCGTGGGCCTGACCCAGCGGCACCTGCGCGTTAATGCAAGGGCATGCCAGCGGGAGTGGAGTCTAGCTCTGGCAAACTCGCCTTTGTCCAAGTGATTTCTAAATGCCTTGAAGCCTGGCTCACCCCTCCGGGGCTGGTCTGGAGCCTGCCGAGTAGGGGCCCCACGGGTTGGGATTAGGAAACAAAGTGGGACGGAGAAGGAGAGCGCCTTTGTAAAGGGGGCTGGAGCAAAGGAGTAGCTCCCAACCCAAGCCCATCCTCGGGCAGGGGTCCTGGTGGCCATGTGTCCCCTGGCCCTGGTGCCAGCCTGGCCTCTTCACTGGGGATTTTGGGCCTCAGCTCCCACCCCCAGAGGGCCCCCCGGGTGAGGAGTCTCCTGCCCTGCTCTCCGCCTCCTCGGGGTTACTTAAGCTTCGAGCTTCAGCGTTGCTCACGGTGTTTACGGCCGCCCCCGCCCGCAGGGACGGCACAACCAGAGGCACAGCTGTCTGACTCAGCTGCTCCACAGGTGAGGGAGCTCGGGGCGCAGGCTCTGGCTGGCTGCAGCATGACACAGGCTGCCAGGCTCAGAGGGAGTCATGCTTGCCCTCTCTGTGTGGGAGAGCAGGGAGCGCCCACCTGGGCAGGCCTTGGGCAGCAACACCTCCTCCGGGAGCGTGGAGGCAGTGTGCCCTAGCCACCCCGTGCATGGTTGGCTTTTGTCACTCACTCTGGCACCATGCCCTGACATTGAAGCCAGGAGGGAATGGGGGACCCGGGCCAGCCTCAGTTTTGACACTTGGCCTTTTTTTCCTGGAGCCTGGGGGTGGTGCTGGAGCAGAGCCCGAGGTCAGCCCGCCTGTGGAGGGGAGGGGGAAGGCCAGGGCCTGGCCTGGCACTGGGCCCGTCTGACCATTGGTTCTGAGCTGGGAAGGCAGCAGGCTGGTCTCGCTTTGCAGGCCCTGACCTGTTGGGGACAGCTTTCAGGACACTGTCTGGTCATTGAGGGGCTTTGTGGATTCTCTAACTTGGATTTGAGAAGGAGTGAAGTCCAGCTTTCCGACTCGCTGCCTGGGGCTCTTCTGAATTCCCCAGGTGGTGCAAATGTTCAGGTGGGGGCTGGGCTCTGCCCTGCCTGGAGAACTCCTTGATGTTGCGGAGGCCCTGCTGGCCTGGGGTTCACAGCAGGAAGCCTCCAGTGGCCAAGGCTGGGGGGGTTCACAGCAGGAAGTCTCCAGTGGTTCTGGCTGACTGTTCTCTCCCCTCAGCCAGACCTCTGGCTGTGAGTGACTTCCCTGTGCCTGGAGGAAGTTCAGGCTACAGACCTAGAGCCCTGTGGTTTCGGGGCAGAAGTCAGCCCCTCCAGGCTGAGCCACTGGCCAGAGGAAGGGGCTGGATCTGTGCAGCCAGCGCCACTCAGTGGTGGCCACAGGGCCTGCCACTCCCAGGAGTACCCGCTGCACCCCTTGGACTTTTTATATTAGTGCAGGTGCTGCTCTTGCTCCTGCTGTGGAGGACAGGGCTTCAGGCCAGCACCCCTGGATGAGGCTGCTGGTCTTCCCCTTGCTGAGGCGCAGGTGGGACCTGGCCGCCACCTTTCCCTTGCCCCCAGGAACTCGTAAGGGCTTGTGGAGTCAGCTGGTAAGGCCGGTTTTTCCTGGACCCATCCAAAGCCTTGGAATTCCCAGCCTGGGTTACTCGAAGTCCAAGGCCCAGTGGGGTTGGATGGGCGCCCTTGCATGGTAACCTGTTAATTACCTGTCTTGCGGCAGGGGTAGCGTCCTCCAAAACCACAGGGCTACGTGAGATCTCCCTCACTCCCACCTTCCTGGTGCTTGGGCTTGCTCACTCAGGAGAGCTGGTCTTTAACCTGCACGGACCTGTGTTTCAGGTGACATTTCAGCTGGTGGCTGTGCTACAGACCAGCTCTCTTGCCTTAATTCTCCCCCCATAGAGTCTCAGATCTCCAAGACCCAGCCAAGTGTGGCAGGCAGGGGCATGAGCTGCTGGCCACACTGCCTGGGTTGGCCTTTGTCGCTGGGCCCAGGCCACGGCCTGGGAGGTGGCACTGTCGAGTGTTCCTGTCAGTGAGAATTTATCGAGCATGTGTTGCTGGGAGGTGTGCAGATAGATAAAAGGGAGCGGCTCTATGCTTGTGCTTGCCAGAATGCATGCTCTGGGCCTTTCCATTGGTGCTTCCGCAGCTCACTCCACCTGCCACCCTTCTGGGACCCTGTCCTGTGCGGCCCCCTCAGCCTAGAATTCTGTGTTTAGCTGCAGACCGCACCTACCCTCCTTGCAGGGAACCTGTGGCCCCTAGGCCTACGTCTAGGCTGAGAGAGCCTGGAGGGAGAACTGCAGGAACTTCGTGGGGGAGGGGCACAAGGAGGGTGGAGGGTTTTGTGGGGTCCCAGTGAGGCGGAGGGTGGTGTGCAGGGAAGCAGGGCTTTCAGTCCAGGCGTGTCCTTCTTGGACCTGTGCTTAGGTGACGCCTAGGGGCCTTGAGAAGCACTGGTGTCGGGTGGCGCCTTTGCCTAGCTGAGCCCAACTCCCCGGGAGAAGGGGCTCTGTGTTCTGTAATCCTTCACCAGGGCGCAGTGGAGACAGCGCCCTGGGAAGGTGAGCTGGGGCTGCCCCGGCTGGGATGGGGCCACGCAGGTGAGGGGCTTGGGACTCCTGAGCAGGGCAACAACCAAAGCGAGTGATGGTGCCCACACAGACATTGGCAGCACCCAGTCCTCTCAGCGGTCCACCTGGCCCTGGGAGGCCTCCATGTCCCATCTGTGGGAGGAGAGCGGTCTTGCTGCAGGTGCATCTTTGGGTTTAGTGACCCGGTGCCCAACATCGGCAGGCCTTACGGAGTCCTGGGCCACTGGCCTCCTAAATCCAGAGCCCAGGATCCTGGGAAGCTCCTATGAGGGTACCACACAACCTCCCTGCCCCCCTTGGGGCCTGTGGCTTGGAGTTGGGGTCCAGTGGGGTAAGGCACTTTAGCACAGGGCTGCCCTTCTCCAGTCCACCCTTCCTGTGTGGCTATGGTGGCTCTGTGGCTGCAGGTGGCAGTAAAAGGCATTAATCCCACGCTCTTGGTCAGTGTCATATTGATGCTGAACAGGTTAAGCCATCCCAGAGGAAAACCCATGTGTCAGCAGAGAAGGACAGGTTTCGGGAGGGGCTCCTTCACAGGCTGCTCATCCCCTCCTGCAGGGTGGTAGAGCCCAGGGCACCAAGTGGACGCCCCCACCCCACACCCTCAGTGACAGGGCCTTCCGGGCAGCTGTGCAGGGCTGAGCCTGAGTTTGCTGTTTAGGGGTCAGGTGAGGTCTACTCTGTGTCTTGGCATCTACAGGAGCTGTGACCTCCACGGTCAGGGTGCCCTGCAGCGCCTTGGGTTCAGGGTGTCACCTCACGTCTCATCCTGCCTCCCTTGGGGCAGGGCCTGACCTTGGGAGGTGGCATGTGGTGATCATAGAAGGTGAGGGGCTTGGGTCTTGTCATCATGGGGACGGGAATGGATAATGAGGTCAGCAGAGCCATGTCAGTCTCCAGCAAGTCAGACCTGTGCTTTATGGGTCTGAGCAAAGTTTGGTGGCTAGTGTAGAAGTAAGGCCCTGCTTACACTGGGGTGCTCAAGCCAGGTGTGGTGGCGCCTGCCTATAATCCCAGAACTGGGGAGGCTGAGGCAGGATTGCTGTGAGTTTGAGGCCAGCCTGGGCTACATACTGAGACTCTGTATTGATGTCTACCCCCCCCCCCGCCAAAAAAAAGCACAACTAGGGCCCTTCCCCCTATCTGGAAGTGATTAGATTCTTCCAGATTCCCAGTGTGCTTTCATTGTTGAGGGAATTGTTATAATTTTTTTGCTTTTGGAATGTGGTAGTTTTCCCATTTACTTCAATACACAAGGTGTTCTCGTGGGCGGCCAGTGCCTCTCTAGGTATTGCAGGCCCCAAGTAGAACAGTCAGGTAGGAAAGGCTGCTCTACAAGGGATGATTCGTGTCGTGCTTACGGATGAGCAGAGTCCAAGTCCACCCTCGGCCTGCCTATCCCGGTGCCCTGCTCGGCCTTCTGGTCTCTGAGCAGTTTTTGTTTGTTGGTCTCTTGATTTCCGGTGACTGTTCAGCTGGGGGAGCTGGTGAGTGAGGTGTGCCCTGAGATGGCATCTGGTTTCAATCCAGTTTTCCATGCATCTTCCTCAACTTGGTCTTCCTTCCTGAACGTACATCTTCTAGAACTGGGACACTTCTTGGCTGGGGCTCTGGGCCCGACCCAGTGCCTCTAAGTAGTGTCCAGTTGAGGCTGCTGAAGTTTGAGCCAAGTTCCTGCTGGAGTACGGAACAACGATGGCTCATCTTACTCTACCCGTTTGATGGCCATGGCCGCCTGGGTGGAGCCATGCATGGGTTTAAGCCAGGTCCTCCCCCAGGCAGTACTCTTCGGTGAGAGTCCCCTGTGGTACTGGGAAGCAGCCAGGGGCCCAGCCTGCAGTCGGGAGGGGAAAAGCATGCTGCAAAGCTGGGTCTTTTCTGTTGTGCTGTTTTCCACCTGTGGCTATTTGGGGTACAGTCCCTGGCAAGTTAGGGGTCACCTGTACGTCACTCAGGTGCACACTGGGACCAGGGTCTCTTTTGCTAGGGCTGGCAGAGCAGATAGTAGCTTAGATGGGGTTCCAGGTTTTTCCCAGCACCCCAGGACCCAGTGGGGTGCATGCTCATTGGGTTCCAAGAAGGGAAGATAGCTGGGTGTGAGCCATACATGTGAGCCCCAAAGATGGTGACAACATCTCTAACCCCCAAATCCCCAGCATCCAAAATCAGAACCTCACAGTGTTGACAGGGGCCCCAGGGGGAGAGGTCCCACACTGGCTAGCTGTTGCACACATGAAGTCGTTAAAGTATCGTACGAAGTCACCTTGAGGCTGTCAGTGAGGCGCACCTGAAACCAAGGAGTCCCACATTTAGACTACAGCATTGTCCCCAAGCTGTCTGCCTGTGTGCGCAGATACTCTATAGTCCAAACTCCCAAAGTCCACAGCGCTTCTGGTCCCAGGCACTTTAGGTGCTGGCCCAGCCCAGGTGCCCCCAGGGGCCTGCCCGCCTCCACCTTCCTGGCCGGCTCTGGCTAGTGGGGCTCACTCCTCTGTGGCCCACGCGCCCTTGGGGCAGGAGGAGGTAGGGAGGAGCCCCTTGGCCTTGAGAGTTTGTGTCCCCAGTGGCAGATGTCTGGTAGATTTTCTGAGCGGGATTCCAGGGAACTTCGTCACTGGTCCTGGAGGACATAACTTGTCCTGGGTTCTGGAGGACACAGTGTGTCCGGGGCCTCGGCTTCCTGCTCAGTTTGCTTGAAAATTCACAAGTTCCCACTTAGGATTATGGGGGAGCTGTCAAAAAAGAGGAGAGATACTTGAACCTGGGTGGGCAGCTGCTCAGTAGGGGATGAGTGCAGTTGTGGTCCAGAGGAGGTGACTGGGCCCAGGCTTAGGACTAGGGAGCTCAGAGCTCCTCGGTTCTGACTCTTGTGGGAAGCCGTTCCCCAGTAGTCCCATTGTGAAGTCCATCTTGGCAGAGGAGGGTTTGTTTTTGCCGTTGAAGCACTTGGTAATGTCTGGGCCTGGAATGGGGGGCTTCAAAGATGGTAGATGAGCCCGACTGGACGACACCATTAGAACTTGGAGTATTTTGGAGCTTGTTTTTGACTCCTGTTTCCTTGACCCACACAAGCCTCGTATTGTGGGGGCCCGTGACCACAGAGCTTGCCCCTCGGTGGGGTCCCTTGTCTCTGGCCTAGGCTCCCAGTTGCTGCCGTCTCCACATGTAGTGCCTCGTGGGGGAGTGGTGTCAACTTCGGGAGGTGCGTTCTCCAGGAAGAGGTCTGACTGCCACGTCCAACCACTGCAAGTACTGGCTGTTTTGAGAATGCAGGTAGCTGTACCGTGAGGCAGATCCCGGCCTGAACGGCCTGGCCCTCCGGGGCGCCCTGCCTGGGAACTCTTCCTGGAGCCCTTAGGGGAAGGAACGTGCGGGCAGCCTTGGCCCAAGGGTCCTGGCTGTGATGAGGTCACCGCGGGTCACAGGCTGATGATCAGATGGGCCTTGTGTGGCCTGTGCGGGCGCTATCCTGTGTCCTGGGGCCAGTTCTGCGTGCGGGGTCAGGGCTGGGGGCCAGGAGCCCAGGACAAGAGGGAGGGGTGGGGACACTCAGGATGACGGTTGCTCGCAGGACAAATGGTTTTGTGGCTTGCAGTTTTTCACGAGAAACTAAAATCTTAGCCTGTTTAAGTGTTGCCCGTGGGCTCCCATTTCAACTGCATGGCATGGCTCGGGGCCAGGCAAGGGCGGATGACCAGGAGAGGTGACTTGGGTTGGGTCCCAACTTCTCCACCCTGCTATAGTAGCACAGAGGACCTGGTGTTGTCACTTGAGGCACCCCAAGAGCCAGTGTCCAGCAACCAACTCCTACCCTCCATCCTATGTCTGTGGCCCTGGGTGGCACAGGCACTGCTTGGCTCAGCAGGGGTAGCTGCTTTCACATGATGTGTCAGGCCCCTCTGCCCGGGCTTGGTCTCGCAGTCCCCAGCTGCTCCTTGGCCCCGCATGGTCCACCCCTAGCTCCTGTGTGTCTGTTGCCCTCTGAGTCCCTGTGGGCAGTGGCCAAGTGTGTGTTGGTTTTGGTTATCAGGGCACGGGGCCCCTGGGGAAGGGTCTATGAGAAGACTCAGTAGTACCGTCTTCTTGGTCCTTGGAGGAATCAGATGCCCTGGGATTTGTGGGAAACTGGGGATTACATGGTGGCCGTCAGGGTCGCGCTCCATGCAGAAGGCCCTGCCCCGACCCTGCTGGCTCCTAGCCTGCACCATGGAAACTTGGAGGCCTCTGCGGCCAGCATGGTCAGGCTTGGGTGTCCGTCCTTGGGACCTCTGAGTTGCTGCAGGCACCTCTGCTGCACACCAGCAGCGAAGCTGAAAGGGTCCTTTGTGACCCTACAGGCCAGAGGGCAGCTGGTGAGCTCTTGTGCCAGGGGCCGTGCAGGGCTCCCTCTGGTGTCACCGCAGTCCCTGGCAGCTGCTGTCTTCACCCTTGTCTGGCCTGTAACCGGGGTGCCCAGGCACAGCAGGAGCGTGGGGGCCTCTGTGCTTCTCAGGGCTGAGGGAGTACTGGCTAGGCAAGGGAACCTGGGTATCTGCCCAGCTCTCCTGCGCCTGCAGAGAGATACAAAAGAAGAGAGGGCTTCCTGCCTTGGTTTACCCTCCTGGAGACCAGGGGAGATCTGCAAGGTGACAGTCAGGGTGAAGAACACAGCAAGGGCCTGGGACCACCAAGGCCCCTATCCCTAGAGCCATGCCCACCAGCACGAGTGACAAGACCTCGTCTGCTCTCCTTTGGGTTTGGGGTCTGCTCATGGGAGAGGGGCAGAGGGTGACCTGACTCCTGGCAGAGGCTTGACAGACGGCCGCCCACCCCATCCCCCCCTCGCCAGGGTCTGTCTTGTTCCCCACCTGCCCTTCCCTCTGAGCTTCCGCCCTCATCCAGCCCCACTTAGGGTAATCATACCCAGTGTCCTTGCCATCTGCTGCCTGCTGGGCCCGGCCTCCACCCAGGTACCTTGGAGACTCCCAGGCTGTGTCCCTGAGCTTCCAGCCAGGGCGTCTGTGGGCACGGTTAGCCTTTTAGCCCACTTTGCACCCCTCCCCATCCCCTCCCTCAGCCAGTCCACTTCCTGCTGCCCTGGCCACCATGGGCCCTGTGACCAGGTCTGGCAGGGCAACTGGGTCTCAGTTTTGGGGTCCCGGCGGGTCTTGTGAAAGACCTCTTGCTGACACTGTATCCCAGGTTCGTGCACAGAAGCCAGCTTGGCAGGGACCTGGACACAGCTGCCTGGCCACGTGGAAGGCCAGGACAGACTGCCCTTTCGTGTTCATTGTGGGACTTGAGGACGATGCTGTCCTGCCACTGGGCTGGACACGAGGGACCCAGTGGCCACAGGGACACCTGGGTACATGTGCCACATTGTTTGGGGACTCCCACCTGTCCTGAAAGCCCAGCCTGCCTTGTACTTGTTTGGTTCCTAGGGCGGGATCTCCTGGGGTTCTGGGTTGGTCTCCACCCCATTGTTCCTGTCAGCGGCTGACTGGCCACCTGCTCTGCCTGCCCTGGCCAATAGTTGCTGCTGGTCATGACCTCAGGCACTGGCCTTGGAGCGCCTGCTGTAGGCATGCCAGCAGCCTGGGGTCCCTGGGGGGCCTTCCTGGTGTGCCTGGAGCCACAGCCTTAGGGCCCTGGCCGCTCTCGCCTCCCTTCCTCTCCCCACCCCCACCCGCAGGAGCTGGCTTTGCTGAGAGAGCTCAGTGCAGGCCTCAGGCAAACATAATAATGAATTTATTATGAAGCTGCGAGGCCCTGGGGATCACGTGGCCCCCACGCTGCTGCAGCCATCCGGTCCTGCGGCTAGGCGACCCGAGTCTTGTTAGGGCTGTAGGAGCATTACTTCTTGGGGGGCGGGGATCAGGGCGTGAGGGCAAGGAGGGGGCACCCTTTATTTGTTCACAAACATTTCTACAGTCATGAGAAAGGACCAAGAAGGCTGGTTAAAGAGTTGGAGTCCAGATTGCACAGGCGGCCTGCCCTCCGTCCCCCCTTGAGGGATGTAATTATGGGGGCTGCCGGGGGAGGGGCGGGTTGGTGCTTGATCCGGGATGGCAGTGGATTCATCTCAGCCATTAGCTCGTAATTACAGTGCAGGGCGGGGTGCAGGCCATGGAGAGCAGGCATGAAAGGAAGCAGTAATTACGGGACCTGTAGGAGGCTGGGGGCTCGGACTGCTGATTAATATGGCCGCGGACCCCCCAGTCCCGCTGTATCCAGCGTTGGGACAGTGGGGAGCCTTGCTGAGTCCCTCCTGCAGGTCCAGGGACAAGGTGACCCCACGACAGTGACTCCTGCTTGGCTCACCACTGCCCCCCCCCCCGCCTTCCGGAGCATGCTCCTGGGAGTGACCGCATTAGAGTCCAGGCAGAGAAGACAAAAGTGTCCATTGGGGCCAGGCTGGAAGCGGGGGTGGTGGTCCCTGGTCACCAGTTCTGGACTGTCAGGCACAATGCTGAGCTGCCATGTGGGTGCTGTCAGTGGGGCATCTGATTCTCTTATCCTCTGGCTCTGGGTGGGTTCAGAGAGGAGCACTGAGGCTGGGGGGGGCACCTCCTGGCCCTGCTTTGGCGGTGCTTGGAGCTGAGGGCCTGTGGGTATCTAGATGGCCCCCCAAGGTGGGGTGCGGGGTGCCAGCAGGAGGTCCCCAGACGGAGACTGGTCCCCTAGGCCACATGCACCTTGCCTGGCCCTCACCCTTTGCAAGCCTTGGCCTTCAAGAGCTGCACTTGTCCCTAGCTGTTAGGTTAATGAGTTTGTGTGAGCTGGTCACGCAGAAAGGACCTCAGAGTGGTGGAGGGCCACAGATTTACAGATAACTCCCTTGAGAGGGCAGGGGAGCAGCGCCCTGTGCCTGCTGCCCGTGGGTCACCATCAACCCTGGACACCTGCCCTGGCCCCAGCAGGAGGCTGCGTGGGTGGGGGCAACCCCCTGTCCAGCCTGGGAGCAAGGACTCTCCCTGGGGTCCCCAGGTCCCCCTGGGTTGACTGTCTGCCCTTGTGGGAGCTGTCTGAGGGCTGCCCCCCGCTGCACCCCCCCACACACAGGAGAAATGCTAATTTTAGCTTCCCCTTAATGAAGTCACTGCTTCAGTCTATTTCCAATGACCTGACATCAGCGGTGCAGCTTCCCAGGCGGGAAGCACTGACATGGTTAGGGACAGGCTTTGGGGGGAACCCCAGGGGTGGGGAAGGATGCTGGGCTTTGCATGCCCTCAGGACTGTGGCAGAGAGTGACCTTGAGGTGGCCATGTCTAGGGAGGGCACAGAAGGTAATGCTTCAGGACCTTGGGCACAGGACATGGCTGGGGTCTCCACTGTCGCCTCACAGGCTGCCCTGTCCTGGGGCCAGGCGCCCCTGAGCTCCACCCATGGTTCCTGCTTTATGCCAAGGCCTGGTGCCCTGGTAGCCAACTCAGTCTGCCCATGTTCTTCCAGGCCTAGAGGGCAGTCATCAAGAATGGGCAAGGGACCACAGCACCTGAGTCCCTGTCTCCCAGCAGTGCCATGTGGTAGTGGGGTAGGCACCAGGGCTTGGGCACCCCTGCGGACCTGGAACAACATCACAGAAGTCCTGCTCTGGGAGAAAAACAAAGTCCTGTCCTGGACCCCAGCTGCCATCTGCCCTGGAGGGCTCCATGTGGCAGGCCAGAGGTGGCCTGGGCTTTTGGGCAGGGGTGGGAGTGAAGGGATTTGGTTGTGTGCGTCAAGTGGTCCTTGTCCTACAATTGGTAGCCTCACCAGTGAACCTTCTCTGCCAGGGTGGGAACGTGCCTCGGGCCTTGGGGGGCTGTGCCCTGCGTCTGGGGGCTAGGGATGTGGGCAGTGTTGCCTTCCTGGCAGCTACTGGCTGAACCTTGTCTCTCAGAGTGACAGTTCTCACCATGTGCTCCTGCAAACTGGGCCTCTCTCGAAGCTGTACCCGCTTCATTAGAAGTGACATGTGGCCAGGCACAGTGGCACATGATTTCTTGTCACTGGGAGGCTGAGGTGGGAGGATTGCATGTTTAAACCCTGCTGGGGTAACCCAGTAAGATGCTATCTCATGATAAAAAAGAAAAATAAAGAAGGCTCAGGACGTAGATTTGTAAAGAGTCCCTGGGTCCAGTCCCCACCGTGGGGAAGAAAGAGTGAGGCACCAGCTGCGGAGCCTGCTCGGGTCACAGGCAGCAGCAAGGGTATGTGCGAAGCCGTCAGAGTCGGGCGCTGTCCCCACAGTGTGTGTAGGCAGTACACGTGATCACCCTCTTCGGGGGGGGGGGGGAGCTGGGTACAAATGAGACCCTGGTCTCCTTGCTCCCCATGCTGGTGTCTGGCCTTTGTTCTGCTTTTTGGTTGTGCTTTGGTGATGTTTTAGTACACCTCATGCTTTAGTGTCTTGTTTACTCGCATTTAACACTGTGGCCTGGAGGCACAACCGTTTCCCTACAAGCCACTGAGGCTTGTTCTTGTTAGTGGCAGCGTAGTGCTCCATTGTGTAAGTGCCATTATTTTTTTTCTCCGTTCATCTGTTGATGGGCGCAGCACTGTCTTGAGGTAACCAGCTGGCTTGTGTGACAGTTGTCTTCTAGGTGGGTGACTTTGTCGTCTCCTTCCCTTGTTTTGCTGCAGCCCCTCTTTGTGTTGCTCCAGGCACCTTATTGGGACCCCAGGACCTGCTGGTTTGTGCTGGTGCCAGTCCGCCGAGGTGTGAGGCTGTGTCCTCCTCCTTGGTGACCCGTGTGTCAGCCTTGCTAGCTGCCGCATCTGCTCAGGGTGGGTGGCCACTGGCCAGGGTGGACTGTGACTTCCAGCCACTATGGCCCCCAGCAGGGCGTGTAGAATGGAGCTGACATTTTGGGTCTGGCTGTGTGTCAGGGCAGACCAGCCGTGGGTTAACCCTGGGCTCCCCACAGAGTGGACCTCATGGGGAAGCATTGCTGACCCTGCATTACAGAGGAGGAAACTGAGGCACAGGGGCAAAGTGACCCCTTCCTCCTGGCCAGTGAGGTCCCATGTGCAGGGAGAGGCACATAGGGTGCACTGGGGCCCATGCCTGTGCCTTGTCCCCCAGAGCCACGGAAGGAGAACGTGGGGTGGCCTTCCGACTGCCTGGGCCTTGGTCTGTGTCCACGTGACCTGCCACAGCTGGAGGCCAGCACCTCACCATGGACACTGTGGGGCCCTGTGACAAGGGTGGCTCTGGCCGCGCCCACCCAGCATAGTGTTTTCTCCAGCGCCCCGAAAAGCACTCTCCCTGCCCAGGACAGTGGGGGCAGCAAGCTAGCCAGGGATGTCTTGGGGGCCCTGTGCCGTCAGGTCACCCTTGGGCGCCCTGCCTGCTGGTCTGTGGAGACCAGGTTGGGCACTGGGGAAGTATGCTGCCTGGTCTTGCACCTGGGTGGAGGAGTGTGTGCCCCCCTTTGTGTGACTTTGCTGCCCAGCTGTGGTTTATCTCCTGTGTGCGTCCATGGGGCGGGGTGGCTATAGAAGACATGGTTGTGGGGCCCTGAGAAGGCTCAGTGTGGGCGTGGCTGTGTCTCCCCAGCCACATAGGTTGGGTTTGCAGTTCTTTCTCCAGCTTGGGGAAGGGGCAGTGCCAGCCCCACTCAGAGCTCTGTGTGGCGGCTGGCTGTGCTATGGTCCTCTGGCTGGGCAGCACACAGCCCTGAGAATGCTGCCATTTTGTCTTGAGAATGCTAGTTCTGACCCCGGGGCCTCGGTGTCCCTCCTGGTACCCTTTTGGTCAAGGGCCCTTTATGAGACACTTGGGTGTCCTCTGTGGTCTACATGGCCCGGGCTCGTACCTCTGGGTGCAGAGCCGTGGTCTGGCTGGGCTCTGGGGCACAGGCCTGTGCTCTGCGCTGGCTGTGTTGCTTCTGCCCCCCACCCCTGCATGCTCCCGTGGTGCTGCCCTCCACTCTCTGGGTGACCCTGGTTCTTCTCTTCCTGTTTCAGGCATGAGCCATGAGCCCAAGTCCCCTTCACTAGGGATGCTTTCCACCGCGACCAGGACCACCGCCACCGTCAACCCCCTCACCCCCTCGCCGCTCAATGGCGCCCTGGTGCCCAGTGGCAGCCCAGCCACCAGCAGTGCGCTGTCGGCCCAGGCCGCCCCGTCCTCCAGCTTTGCTGCTGCGCTGCGCAAGCTCGCCAAACAGGCGGAGGAGCCCAGAGGTAAGAGGTGCTGCAGCTGCTGCACATGGGGCGCCCTGTGCTGCCCCGCCCTGCCTGCCCAAGCCCAGCCCCCTATGGGCCACAGGTGCGCAGCAGGACACAGCTGGCTGCGCCCGAAAGCTGTGCTGCACACACAGAGCATGCACGCTCCCTGGCCCTGGGGCCCAGCCCACTTCGCTTTGCCTCTCTCTGCTCTTACCCACTCCGGAGGCAGCTGTGGGGTGCACGAGGCACCTGCTGGGCCCTGACCCCTGCCCTGGCGCCCCCTGTGATGCTGGGGGCTCTCAGGGACCTGGTAGCCTGGCTACAGGTGTATCACTGCCCCCTGCTGAGGCAGAGTGTGACCCTGCTGCTACCTGCTTCTGCGGGCCTTTTTCTTGTGGTATAGATGAGGGACCCTGGCGTCTAACGCTGGGGTCCTGGTGTCACTGTGGCTCTGAGTCCCAGGCTCTTCCCTGTCCTGGCCCAGAGCCCTTCCCGGTCCCAATGGCTGTGGCGGCTCTGGGTGCTCATCAGGTGATAGCTCCATCAGGTGGTTGGTTTGTGGCTGAAGCTGTTGGACCCTGTGGGTTCTGACCAGGCTTCTCAGTACCCCAGGGCTCTCAGCTCAGAGGCAGGGACAGACGATATGAGTGCCCTAGCAGCCTCTGCCTGCCACCTGCCCTGTCCAGAAGTGAGGGCTCAGTGCCCCAGTCCCAGGGCTACAGGGAGTCCTGTACTCTCAGCTACTTGGAGTGAACAAGGCCCTGACCCAGGGCTGTTCCTTCTGGCTTCTCCGTCTGCCCCAGCTCCCACTTGCTGCCCAGGCTTCCGAGGCACAAGTGGCCTGGGAAGGCCGATGGGTTTTGTCTTTGCCTACTGGCCCCTCCCTCCACAGGCAGCCAAGGAGCAGCTGGCTCTGAGCTGGTGCCCTACCTGCACCTGGCTGCAGGTGGCCATAGGCACCCGCTCTAGGGCCAGAGCTCAGTGGGAAGAGGAACTTAGGACCTATAAGGGGCGGAGCTGGCGCCAGCTCCTGGCCAGTATACAGGAGGGACAGGTCTGCACAGGTCTGCAAGTCCTAGGAGGCGGCCATGCGGCACAGGCCCCCCTGGTTGGGGTGGCTGTGGCGGTTGGGGTGCTCCTGTGTGGCTGATGGCCCAGGCTGTGGCAGGGCCCCGTGGCTGGCTCCAGAAGTGGGCAGCAGGCAGCTGTGGTACCCAAAGGCCGAGGGGCCTCGCTGGCAGGAGCAGAGGATGCCTCTGGGCCTGGGGCTCCCTTGTCCCGTGGTCTAGGTGCAGTGGTGCCAGGAGCTTGGTGGCAGAGAGCTAGGAGTGGTGGTGGGCCTTGGGGTACAGACAACAGGGGGCTTGGGTGCTCTGACACTGACACTCAGGCTCCAGTGGGCTTCCTGGTGACCACAAGCAGAGCCCGGAGCGCACTGATCTCTGTGCTCCTGTGAGCAGCCCCAGCTGGCCTGGGCCACTGTCCCTGGGCAGACCTCAGTCCTCTCCTCAGCACCCTCTTGGCCATGACCCAGACCCCTTTCCTTGGCCCCCCTGGCCTGGCTCTTGCTACCCCTTCTGTGAAGCCAGTGCACAGCCCTGAGCTGGCCGAGGCGCAGGTGGGAGTGTTGAGGCAGAGCCCTCGGGCACGAGTGTGCACCCCACCGTGTGCAGGGCCTGCCAGGTGGATGTGGCTGTGGCCTCTGGAAGCCTGCGGAGCGTGGGGACAGGTGCACATGGCCGGCAGGGCGTCCCGTGTCCCAGTGGGTGAGCCTCGGGAAGGAGAGGACTGTGTGGCACAGTCTCAGTGAGGGCAACCCGGCTTTTTGTTTTTGCAGTTCTGGGGGCTGAATTCAGAGCGTGCTGAGCTGCACCCCTGCCTCCCACTCTTTGGGGATCTAAATTGTCCAGCTGACCTTGCACTTGTAATTCTCTTGCCTCAGCCTTCCAACCCTATCTGGCTGGATGTTTCATTTTTAAGTCATTTTAGAGTTCATACACCATAAAGTTCATCTTGTAAGCACACAGTTGAGTGGTCTTACTGGATCCAGAGTGGGTCTAGCTGTAGCCCTCTATAATCTAAGAGCGCACATCATCCTGCCCAGCCCAGGCCGTAGCACCCCAGTTCTAGGTCCTGGGTCCACCTGACCCAACCATCCTCGCTGGGGCTGGGGCTGGGCCTGGGGCTGGGGCTGGTGTAGTGTGATGGCCTCAGTGACCCCGATGGGGTGCAGGAGTGGACCCACTGTCAGGCATCCTCTTGGCTTCCTGCATGCAGGGCACCAGCCCTGGGTGCCCTCTGCCGGCTGCGGTGTCACACACCCCATGTGCCTTTCCTCACTCAGCCCTTCCCGCCCTGCGCCCATGTCGGAGGGGCGTCTCATTTTCATTCCTCTGACCCCATCGCCTCTACTTCTTTGGCTAACATCCCTTTTCGTGTCCTGAGCGTCCATTTTAAAAATTCAGTTCAGACAAAGTGCCTGTGTTGTCTCACTCGCACTGCCTGAGAGGAAGCGGGTAGAGGAGAGGACCCGGGCCAGGCAGCTGGGCCACCCCTTTGGTCACCACTTGACTCAGGGTTGTGAAGGCAGAGGGAGGTCGTAGGGCTGGGGCCCCTCACAGCGGCCATAGTTCTTCCCTGCATCCCTACAGGGTGATCTGCTGTGAGCTTGCTGCGTTTCCTCTCACTACTGTCTGTCCCTGGGGGTGGGAGATGTGGCTTCAGGGCCTCCTCATGCCCATCTTCATTTTCTGGGTGGCACAGGGTGCCCAAGCCTGCACTGAACCTTCTGGAAGGAGCCTCAGGCTGTGGGCCCACTGGAGTTGCAGTGTCAGCAGGCTACGTCCTGGCCTAGCTGTTCTTGTGCCCTTGACTGCTGCAGCCCCTTGCTGTCACTGTGGGTGCTAGGGGATGTTCCTGGGGCAGGCCGGGCCCCTCTGCGCCTTGGGGTGACACCCCCTTCTGAACACGCAGTTCCTGGTGCCTGAGCCCAGCCCAGACATCCTCCACGACAAGAGTGTTGGCACACCCCCACCTACTCCCAGCCGGCACCAGGCTTTGCCCCGAGCCTCCTGGCCTGCTCCTTAACACTGCTCCCCAACACATCTGCAGACTCAGTCCTGCATGAGGCCATGGGTCCGCCTGGGGTTCTGTGATCCCCCACCCCTCGAGCTACTAGCCTGGCCCGTGGGCCTTTCCCACCAGGCGGATCTGGGTGCCCACCCCAGCCAGTGCCTCCTGGAGTCCCTCCTTCCCCAGGGCCCCCACAGAGTCCCAGCCACCCCCGTCTGTGCGTGACGGCGCCGGGCTGTGCCAGGCGAGGCTCAAGCTGTGTGGCAATCTGCTGTCTCCTCGGACGTGGCGCCCGTCTGCTGAAGGCGGAGCTGCAGCCTAGAGCCCTCAGCATTCTCAGCCCACATGACACCGGGGCTGTGTGCCTCTTGGTCCTGGGGCAATGGCCAGGACAGGGATGGGTGCGGCTGTCCACACTTGCCCCAGCCACTCACAGGCATCTCGGGTTCCTGTGTGCTAGCCGTGGAAGCTGGGTGCTGCATGGACAGCCGGGTGACCCCTTTGGAATGGTGGCTGCCCTGATCACTGGTGCTCTTGGCGCCTGTAGGTCAGTGGTCACACCCTGCACAGCCTTGCCTGCACTAGAGGAACAGGGTTCATGAGGGCAGTGCTGGTGGTAGGCGCTGCGCTGGTTTCCGTCCGCCCCCTGCGGTGGCATCCTCTGGCTGTCTGCCCCGTCTTGTTACAGGCTTTGCAGGTGAGAGGGCTGGCGGGTCCAGTTACCGCCAGGTCCCTGGTGCTTGAAACTGAGATCCTGGTCCAAGCACAGAGGCTGGGCGCATCTCCACGTGCTCAGAGGTGTCACCCTTGGGTTGGGCCTGGCAGGGCCGTTCTGCCACTGCTCACCTCAGAAGTCCACCTCTTTGAAAGAAAATACAGCGCATGCGTGGGGGTGTTCCCACCTGGCATGGCAGCCTCACGCATGTACTGTGCGGCTGGCGGGGCGCAGGCGTCTCCTGGCAGCATCTGGGGTCCCATCTGTTCTGCAGCACAGGTGTGCGCCAGGCAGGCACCCTTGGCATTTCTGTCCCCTGGGTCTGGGTTGTGGGAGGCAATGGGCCCAGAGGTGGGGACACCCAGAAAGCAGCGTGGACCCAGCAAGGGGCTGAACAAAGCCCACCCTGGGCACCACGTAGGGGACGGGCGCCCTCCCCGTGGTACCACTGCCTCCTGGTCATCACTGCCATTGTCCGTCCCCCCACTCCTTGCTCTATGAGCCCCCAACACGCAGTGTCAGCCCAACCCCTTGGGGACTCACGCTGACTCCTGAGGCACAGCCTGTGCTCTGTGCTGGGTGTGGTACTTCTTGTTCTCCAGGTGACGATTGGCCCCAGGAAACGTGTCCGGGACACCTGGCCTTGGCTGTGTGGGTGTGGGACCCCAACCCCGCCTGTGCACCCGCTTCCCTCACCCTACTGCTCTGCACTGGAGGGGCCTGGCCTGCCCTGGGCAGTGTGGCCAGGCTCAGCTGAGCAGCATATGGTGGCTACTGAGCTCCGTCTTGCCAGATGCTCCCCAAACCTGTGGGTTGTGACAGACAGTGACCTTCGCGCTGCACTGCCCAGCTGTCCCTGCTGTGCCCAGGCCTGTCGGGACTCAAGGGCTTCCCTACCCCACCCTCATCAGCTGGTGCTTGCTGGGGACCTCAGCCCCAATGCCATGTGCTGTGCTTCCCAGTGTACCCTGGGCCGGCTGGCATATCCTGGGGCCACTGTTATATGCTGTTCAGTACCTCACAAGGAAAGGAGGGTGGGTCAGGCCTGGGGCAACCTGCTTCTGTCCTACTGGTCATTTGCTCACTAGACGGTGGCATCCTGCATCCTGCATCCTGCAACCGCAGGGCCCTCTGGGAGGCCATGGAGCCTCCCTCCTGTCCAGCAGGACCCCCCACCCTGCCCCAGGAGAATGCAGTGTGGGGACTCAAGGCAGGAGGCAGGGCCTAGACACTCTTGTTGGAGGACCTGTGGGCTGGGCGTGTGGCTGCATGGTGAGCCCCTTCCTCCGCCTCCCGTGCGTGCTAGAGAGAAGCAGGGAGCTTGGACCTAGGCACAGATGAGACCTGGCAGCCTATGCCCTCTGGGAGCAGCCAGGCATACCTGGCCTCTCACTGGCCCTGGCTGGCCAAGAACCTGTTGCTGGGTCACCCACTGATCTGTCCCTACCTGCAGCACAGCGTGGGGGTGGATGGCGGGAGCCAGCGTCCCTTTGGGGAAGCTCATTAGAGTTGATTTTCACTGCCCTGAGGCGGGGCAGGCCCCAGGGTACAGAGGGTACTGCCCCAGCCGTGGAGTTCAGGTCCTGCCCATCTGCGCCATCCCACAGGCTCACTGTCTCTGCTGCCCCCATGGCCCAGCATGGTCCCACGGCCTGGCACAGTGCATGCAGTTGGTGCTTAGCAGTCGTTGACCTGGCTGGTTAGGCGTGCGTCTATGCAAGCTGGCAGGTGCTGCTGGAACCCTGCTGCTCTGTCCCCATCCCATTCTACGTCAAGGGCTGACCCGGAGCCTCAGCTGTTCATTACGGGTGCCGGCAGGCTCAGCGCTAATCTGCGAGGTCGGACGGCAGAGGTGACGGGACACGCTCTGCTTCTTGTCATCAGCAATCCACTCCGACTCATTGACTAACTCCTGGCTGAATACCGCCAGTTAATTACAGGGATCGTGGACCTTCCTGCTCCAGCTGAGCAGTGAGGAGGAGGGCTAGGCGCCGAGCGCCAGCCTCGCTAATTGGCAGTGCACCGTTGGGGTATCGATCGCCACTGCTCGTGTCAGTGAGGAGCCCTCCACGCACCAGGGATCAGGCTGCTAATTGTTGGTGGCCTCACTCCTTCGGCCCCTGCCCAGGTCCTGCCCTGACGCACTGCCCGGCTCCTCCCTAGCTCCGGTGAGGCACTTAGAGCAATGGGGCATCGGACCCAGCCCTAGCAGCTGCCGTAACCCCTCAAAGGCGGGGCCAGGGATGTCCCTTGGGTACTCGAAGCTTGGGACGGGTCCCCTGGGAGGCCCTGAGCCTACTCAGACTTTGGCCACAAGGCGCCAGTGTGCATTTTCTCTCCCTGCTCTAGGGCACGTGTGCAACACCCCTTCCCCAACCCCAGCGCTGAGGCAGGGATCCTGGCCTTGCTGGACAGCAGTAGCTACCCTCCCCCAGGGTGCTCTCAAGGGAGGGCCCAGCCACAAGTGGGATGGAGGCTTTGCAGCTGTGGTGCAACTGGGCACGGCTTGGGTGGTTTGGGCCCAGGGACTTGGCGAGGGGCCGCTCCTGAGCATGGACCATCCTGGGTCATGGCAGTGCCAGGGCGAACCAGACAGGGCAGGGGACCTGAGGGCACAGGCACCTTTCTTGGTCTTTAAAAAATTTTTTTAAGAGAAGGATCTTTTCCTTACTACTGTTGTTTTTCAAAGCAACCTAAAGAGATCTTTGTCTCTGAACACTGGCTGCACAGAGTGGCCCAAGGCCACCCTCCTGGGCTTCCCACCCACACTGCTTGCCCCAGCGCTGTGGGTCTGGATTTAAACCAGGCCGTGGGTTCGTGTCTTTCTGACCAAGGAGGCCAGCGACACACTATGTGCGTTTGTCCCTGGCCCTGGATGGCCTTGTGCAACTGCGCCCTGGCTCCTTCCTGCAGCTGATGGCCGTGGGGGCCTGGCTGTGATGATTTCCAGCCCTCATCTTGGTCTCCGTATGCATGAACCTGAGCTGCGGGGCTGGCTGGGCCAGGGAGGACAGCACGGTGGGCTCTGTCCCAGGGAGCAGCAGTCTGTTCAGGCTACTGGCTCCTCCTTTGCCCCTCAGGGCTGCAGCTGCTTCCTTGCTGTCCAGGACACGGCTCTCCCCTCCTAGGTGCTGGGGCACAGCCTGGGAGCTCCAGGATTTTTAGGGTGTGGGCAGCTGAGGGAATTGGGCCGCTGCCTCAGGTGTGCTGGGAGTGTGAATGTGGTGCTGTGTGAAGTTCACACGCAGCGTGCTACCGGGCCACCCGGGTTGGGGCAAAGCTCCCTGTAGGACTGCCCTGTACAGTTGAGCAGGCTGCGCACCAGCCTTGGGAGCACCATGAAAGAGGTTGGGGCACCAGGACCTTGTCCCAGGGAGGGCCGCCGACGGGGCACAGCTGCCACCCAGGGATACCTTTTGTCGACCTGGGGTGCCTTGGGCCTCAGCCTCCTAATCACAGTTTGACCCTACCCCTGCTCTGGCCTGTTGGCAAGAGCTTACACCCCAGGAACCCAGCTGCCTGCTGCTGCTTTCTGGAGCAGAGAGAACGTTCTGGAAATGGAGGCAGTGTTCTCAGTGCAGTGAATGCGTGGAAACCCACTGGCTTGCGTGCTTGCAGATGGGAGGTCACTTCTCAGGCCCACAGTTGGAAGTTGATGGGGCTGTGGAAGTCTCCCCCAGGTCCTCCCTGGGCAGGTGGACTTCGGACCTTTTGCCTGCTGTTCCATCTGGTGGCACCAGGGCATGCAGGGTCTTCCTGTTTGTCTCAAGGTCCCATTCCCAGCCCAGCCCCTCCGGGGGTGTCTGGTGTGGGAGGCAGTAACTATCACCTCACAGTGGCAGCTGCAGACGGAAACTCCTGGGTGTGCTGTGCTGCCCAGGGCTTTCCTGTCCTCTACCTAGGGTGGCAGCGGAGTGTCTCGTGCTTGGTGCCCTGGTGGCTGGGCCTCGAGCCTGAGGAACAGGGAGGCCAGCCCCACTTCCAGCTGCACAGGCAGATGGGGCCTGGAGGGCGCATCCTGGGCTCTCGCCTGCCTACAGGTGTAGTGGCTGACGTCAGAGTCCCATCTCAGCTCGGCTTCTCCAGGGCCAGGGCACCAGTGGCCAGAGCGCAGCCAGGGCCTATGGCTCACCTCAGCCTGCTGTGTTCTCTTCTGCAGGGTCCTCGCTGAGCAGTGAGTCATCTCCTGTGTCCTCTCCGGCCACCAACCACAGCTCCCCCGCCAGCACACCCAAGCGTGTGCCCATGGGCCCCATCATCGTCCCCCCTGGGGGCCACAGCGTCCCGAGCACACCCCCCGTGGTGACCATCGCCCCCACTAAAACCGTCAATGGCGTCTGGAGGAGTGAGAGCCGCCAGGTGAGTGGCCCAGGGCCGGGTAGTTGTGGGGCAGGTGGCATCCTACAAGGGCAGGACACTGGGCTTCCCTTGGCTCTGGGGCTCTCGAGGCTGGGTCTGAGCTGCAAAGTGGGCTTAGATGTGGCACCCGCAGGCTGGGTAGCTTCAGGTACAGAATCCTCCAGCAGTGGAGGAGGGGCGCCCAAGATGGTTGTGGGCAGAGCTGGTCCCCCACCACCTCTCTCCTCAGCTTGCAGATGCATCTTCCCTGTGGTGACCCCGAGTGTCTGTGTCCTGGTCTCTTCTCTCGAGGACCCCGGTCTGGGCAGAGTGGGTCTCTGCTCCTAGTGCTGTGTCCCCTTAGTTACCTCCCAAGAGCCTATCAGCGAGTGCAGACACCCAGAGGGCACAGCGCTGCCTGTGATGCTCTGCAAGCTGCTTGCAGCAGTGTTTGCATGTTGCATGAGCCCTGTGTAACACCACATCTTGCTGCTGCTACTGCTGTTGGTGCTGGGTTGAGGGATGAGCGTGGCCCGTGGGTCACAGCGCTTCCGTGTTGTGGTCTGCACAGCTCCCAGGATGGATCCTTGTGTGCGGGCAGCTGCTGCACTGATCACCATGGCCCTCTGTGCCTGGGGGGCCCTCCCTTCTCCCTGCCCTGCGCTGTACTTGTTAAGAGCTGCTGTCAACCTGGGTTCCTCCAGGAGCTTCTGCCGAGTCCCGGAGGGGAAGGCACTGCTTGCAGATACTAATTAACCCACAAAGGCAGCATGGGAGCAGCAGGGAGGCGAGGGCCCTCGTGCCCCTGCCAGGTGGGGTGGGCATCTGTAGCTGTCACTGTCAGTTCACAGTGTACTGTACCCTGCTGCGCAGGATTCACCCAGGGTGGGGTTCCCCCAGGTGTGCAGCTGAGACTCCCCGTGTCCTGGATCCCCCGGGGTGCTGACTTGTCCTCCACTGCTGTCTTTTGTGGCTGAGGCGACACGCTTGCCCTGGGAGCCTGTGTGTCTTGCTGTACCCTGCCTGCCCGGTTGCAGCGTGGAGCAGAGACAGGGCGGGCCTGGCACCACATCGCCAGGGGACTGGAACAGGCTGCGGCAGGCCGGTCCTGGCTTAAGGGCATTGTCACCAGGCTCCTCCTCCCCCAAGAGTCAGCCCCAGCCTGAGGGACCCTGATCACCTGGCATAGCTGCCACACAGGCTGGCTGTGCCCCAGGCTGAGCAGTGTACGGTCACTTCCTATCCCTGCTTTGGCTGGACACCCTGTGAGTGTCCCCTGTCCCTGGGAGGCTTTGTTGCTGTTGCCCACACACCTCCTACTCCTGAGCCTGTCACTCTTCTCTGAGGGTCCCTGTTGCCACAGAGACATGTAGTGAACCTGAGGGAGGGGCCGCCAAGGGCTGGCCCTGCGTCAGATAATGAGTTCGTGCCTCGGGGAGGACGGCGAGGACAGCAGATGTGGGCCTCGCCAGCATGAGTGCAGGGAGAGGCTCCAGGGAGAATTAATCCTTGCGGGGAGAGGCGCCCTTCCTCAGTGGCTGAGTCACCAGGGCCTCCCGGGGCTGCAGATGCAGGCAGGGAGTCGGGGGCCGGTGGCTTTGGGCTCTCTCTGGGGTCGTAGTGTCTCCCCGCGGTGGAAGCAGGGAGGAGAGATGAAATGCAAAATCGTCCATTTGGAAGCTAACAGGGCATGTCCCGCCTGTCTGACTGCAGAGACCTCTCTCTAATCACCAGAGGATGACGGATTTTCCTCCGCCTGCCCCTCCTCCTTCCCCCTTTCATCGCCGCAGCTGCTCTTGCAGCCGCTGCTCAGAAATAACAAGCTGCCCGCAGATGCGCCCTGACGCGCCTGTCTGCCAGGGCGGCTGTGAGACCCGGCCGCCCCCACCATGGGGTGCCTGGGGCGCCGTGGCCTCCTGCGCCTGGCCCCATGGGGCGCTTCTGGCCCCCACGCCCTCCCGCCCTCCCTGCTGACCTAGTTCCCAGGTGCCCAGCAAAGCTTGGCCAGGCTCCAGCCCAGTGAAGGCCAGGCGTGTGGGTCTGCCCTGTGGAGCTCAGTGCCCTGCCTGCCGGCCGCTCGCCCGCTACCTCCTCCCCCCTTCTGATTGTCCTCAGCCAAGCCAGGGAGGTGCCATCTGGTCCAGCTGCCTTCGAGCAGGCCTTTGTCCCTAGTGGGGGAGAAGGGGCTGATGGGGCCAGCTTGGGCTGAGGGTGGACTGAGCAGGCCCCTCCCCGTAGCAGGGCGGCCTGGAGCCATGTTGCTCTGCTGTTTGTGGCACCCGGCCCTGGGACAGGTGACAGGCTTGTGTGCTGGGAGCCTGTCCCAGTACTCCCCTTGCACAGAGCTCTGTCCCCCGAGGACTGCTGCTGGCCACTGGAGGCTAGGGTGGCAGCTGTCTCTGTCTCCTGTCCCTCTCTCTCTCTCTCTCCCCCTTGTCTCTCTCCCTCCCCCCGCCCTCTCCCTTCCTCTCACCCCCCTCACCTCACTGCAACAGCCTTTCTGGGGTCTTAGCCCATCCCCACCCCAGAGAGTGTGGGGTGCCATGCTGGCTCCTGTCCAGCTCAGCCCGGGTAGGCAGATCCTCCCTTACTCTGTGTCAGGACTCGGGCCAGCCTAGTCCTGTGCTGGGCAGGGTAAGGGGCGTGCAGGAGAATCCGGCCAGCCCCGCCTGGGGGCCCCCTGTGTGCAAGACCCTGTGTAAGCTCATGCTCAGCGCTACTGCACTGTGAGCCAGGGCTGCCACTGACGTGTTGACAGATGGGGAAACTGAGGCACAGGGCAGTCATGGGCCTGCCTGGGGGCTCCGGTACTGGACAGGACCCTGTCTCCTAAGGCTAAGCCAGAGCCCACCCTGCTACCATCCCTGGCAACTGCAAGACCCCAAGGCTGGGGCTTGGTGGGCACATGTGTTGTGTGTGTCCCTCCCTTGAGATGCCGCGTGACCATCCCCCCAGGGAAGAGTAGGTCAGAGGTCATGAACCTGCGAGGACCCTGCTGTGTGTGAAGGAAGGGAGCAGATGCTGCTTCTCATTAAGAGTCCCCGTTAGCAGCCTGTCTCCTTCAATTAGCTGCTGCTGACTGTCTTCCGAAGTGCAAGGGCGTTAGGAGAGTGCGTGACAGGCTCTGTGGCCACTGCCCTCACCGGCCAGCCAAGCTGGCGGGGTCTCGCTGCTCCCCAGTGCCTGCCCCGCAAGGACACAGCTGGCCTGGTGGTTTGGTGTTCTGTGGCTCAGGGTGGCAGAGTTGTGTGTGTGCCCTGGAGCACAGCTGACCACCTTGGCTGTGGTGTTAGCTCCTTTCCCGGGTGTCAGGTGGAGCTGATGGCATCTGTGCCCCGCAGTGAGTGTGACAGGACCCCTGTCTACACTGTGGCTGGTGGAAGCGGCCAGCCGTCCCTGCTGTGTGTCCTGTCACGTGCATACCCACCTTGGTGACCTAGCGGTCCAAGAGGAGGCCTTGGAGGTGTGGGGGAGGAGGCCCATCTTGGGCAGCTGCTGGCCGAGCTGGCTCCACTGGCCACCGGTGTGTGGCCTGACCCCTGTGCTTGTCGTCCACCAGGATGCTGGCTCTCGAGGCGGCAGCAGCGGTCGGGAGCGGCTCATCGTGGAGCCGCCGCTTGCCCAGGAGAAGGCGAGTGGCCCGGCTGTCCCCTCCCACCTGCTCAGCACGCCATACCCCTTCGGCCTGTCTCCCAGCTCAGTCATGCAGGATTCCCGCTTCCCACCACTCAAGTAAGTGCCCCAGTGGGGGCAGGGAAGGGCTCTGGCCTGTCGTCTGCTTCACACTGTCATTTGCTCCAGCCCCACCTAAACCCGTCCTTGGGTTCTGGGGCCCTCAAGTCCCCAGGCCAAGGGGAGCAGCTGTACCCACTGGTGAGGACGTGGGGCAGGCAAGCTGGAGGGGCAGCAGCTGCCGTGGGCCTCCTGCCAGGGCCGCATCTCGTTAGCAAGAAGCAGGACTGGTGCGGGAGGGAGGCAGCAGGAAGGCCTCCCGGTAGCTTTGAGGGCAGTGTGGGGTGACCCTGTTTCCTGGCCTAGACAGGCTCTCTGCTCACCTGTTGCTTTGACGCCTGCTGTCCTGACCTGCAGCCTCCAGCGGCCTGTGCACCACGTGGTGCCCCCCAGCACGGTGGCTGAGGACTACCTGAGAAGCTTCCGGCCCTACCACACCGCCGAGGACCTGCGCATGTCCTCCCTGCCCCCGCTCAGCCTGGACCCGGCCACCGCCGCAGCCTACTACCACCCCAGCTATCTGGCCCCACACCCCTTCCCACACCCCGCCTTCAGGTGAGTACCTCCCCTCAGTCTGGAGCAGGGGGAGCTTATTCTTAGAAGCTGGCCAGACCCAAGGAGAGCCTGGGCTGCCTGCCGCGCCACCTCCTTGGCTGCCCCAGCTCCTTACTGCCACCATCCTGGTTCAGCGCTCCTCGCACTGGGGCTAAGGCACTGCCACAAGTCACATGGTGTCCTCGCTCAGTGTAGAAGTCTCATTGCCATAGGGGATGGCCCATCAGCCTGGCCTGCTGGTCAGCCCCAGGAGCGCCTCTGCACAGCCTGGCTGAAGGGAGGGAGCAGTCGGCGGGGTGCTGCTGACAGGGCTGTGGTTGTGGTGCTGGGGCAGAACCAGGACTCTGTGGCGCTAAGCGACTTTACACTCTCTGTGTGACTTCGGCACCCACCAGCCCCATCCTCTCATGCAGGATGGATGACTCCTACTGCCTGTCCGCCCTGCGGTCTCCATTCTACCCCATTCCCACCCCTGGTTCCCTGCCTCCACTGCACCCCTCGGCTGTGCACCTCCACCTCTCTGGCGTCCGCTACCCGCCGGAGCTCTCGCACGCGTCACTGGCCGCGCTGCACTCAGAGCGCATGTCTGGGCTCAGCGCGGAGAGGTGAGTGAGTCCTGGGCTGGCTGGCCGCCCCTTGTCCCCAGTCCCATTCCCAGGCAGCTGCGGGGGACAGGGCTGGGTGGGCCCTGGCCTGGTGGCTTTCAGACTACTGGGCTCCTCAGCCACTCCTGCCTCGGTCTGTTTACCTGTGAAGTGGGACAGTGGCAGTGTGGACCCTAAGATCTTAAGTGCATCAGGCTTCTGCACATAACTGTTGGAATCTGATGGACTTCTTTACCCATGCGGAAGAGGATGCAGGGGCCTGGCTTATGCCTGTCCCCACTCAGATGAGCATTGGGGCTCAGGGCCACATCCATGCGGGAACCCCCAGGGGCCTCACCCTGTTCCTGGAGGGGACCTGAGCCCTCCCTGTTCCCTGGTAGGCTGCAGATGGACGAGGAGCTGCGGCGGGAGCGGGAGCGGGAGGCCGACCGAGAGCGGGAGAAGGAGCGGGAGAGGGAGCGGGAGCGGGAGAAAGAGCGGGAGCGGGAGCGTGAGAAGGAGCTGGAACGCCAGCGGGAGCAGCGGGCCCGGGAGAAGGAGCTGCTGGCCGCCAAGGCGCTGGAGCCTGCCTTCCTGCCTGTGGCTGACGTGCAAGGGCTGCGTGGCCACACTGCTGAGGAGCGAGTCAAGCCCTTGGAGCAGCTGACACCAACTCGAGCAGGTACCTGGTGGCCAAGCCCACTGTGTAGCCCAGGGTGCCCCTGAAATTGCTGTGAAGCCCATGGTGGCCTCAAAATTGTGTCAGTCCCCCTGCCTCGACCTCCTGAGCGGTTGGACGACAGGTGTGCATCCCATGCCACCCTAGTTCACATCCTCAAAAGTCTGTTTTAGCTTTTCGTAATGGCTGTGTGTAACCACCAGCTTGGTTACGGCGACTCCTGAAATAGAAGTCTGCCCTTTTGAGCGAGTGTACACAGCCCGTCAGCCAGAGCGCTCACGGTTCTTCCTTTGTCGGGGGACATGGGCTCCTGCTGCCCTTGGCTGTGGCGGGGGTAGGGCCTCACGAAGGGTGACCACTCCGGTAGACGCACAGGGGAAGGCTGGGGGCCGGCCCTGGATCCAGCAGTGACCGTGTTTCTCTCCACAGAGAAGCTGAAGGATGTGGGCCTACAGGTGCCTAAGCCTGTGCAGCACCCCCTGCACCCGGTACCCGCCCCGCACCACACCATGCCCAGCCTCATCTCTAGCCATGGCATCTTCTCCCTGCCGGCTGGCAGCGCCGCTGCAAGCCTGCTGATGCAGCGCACCAATGAGGAGGAGAAGTGGCTGGCACGGCAGCGGCGGCTGCGACAGGAGAAGGAGGACCGGCAGTCCCAGGTGTCAGAGTTCCGGCAACAGGTGCTGGAGCAGCACCTGGACATGGGCCGGGCCCCAGCGCCCCCAGAGGAGCACAGGCCCGAGAGCAGCAGGTGGGCCTCTTCCTGTTGGCCTGACACCCTCCCGAGGGTCCGCACCTCTGCCGCTGCCCCTCCTCTCCCATTGTTCTCCGGGCTGGCCAGTGAGGTCGCTGAGGGACCCTGTCCACAGGGATTGGCCCCAAGTCGGGGCAGCAGAGACCTCAACAAGCTGCTGGTGGCCCTGGAGGTGTTGGGCTTGGAAGACTGAGTGACCGATAATCCTTGTTTGTTCCACTTTCTTCAGGTTTTCAGGCTGGGTTATTTTTGCTTTTTAACTGAGAGAGGCACTGCTTTTAATTTTTAATTTAAGAAAAAGAACAGAGCTTTTGTTGCTTTTTAAATAAGCAAGCTGGGCATGGTGGCGCACACCTGTGGTTTCCACACTCTGGAGGCTGAGACAGGAATGCCGAGAGTTCTAACTAGGCTGGACTATATTGCAAGACCCCATTTTAGAAAAACAGTACTGAGAATAAGCTACGCTTCTCCCAGCTCCAGCGTGGACCAGTTCCTGGGAGGCCTGTGCCTTTCCCTGGGGCCTCTGGCTCCTGATGCTGGCCTTGTGGCCTCACCATTCCCACCCGCCGAAGTGTCCTCCCAGGAGCAGTGTCCCTCCACCCTGACTCTGGAGGCCAGGCCTCGAGAGCTCTGCTTTGGCCAGCCCAGGGGTCTGGCCCCCAGTTCTGGGCCTCAGTTTCCTTGGTGTCGAGGAGGAGGCAAAATTTCTAGGGTCTTCACAGTCATCACCGTTGTGGTGCTGTCCACCTTGGGAAGCCCTGGGATCTGGGACACACACCCCCGACTCCTCCTCCCACTCCATGAAGGGGTTAGCTGAGCTCGACGGCTCTGTCTGGGAGGGACCTGGCCCTGGCCTTCCAGCCATCTCGCACAGTTAGAGTGGCATCCCCTTTGCCACGCTGTCTCTCTGCCTCTTGGGCACCTGTGGCCTTACAAGGTCTTGGGCCTCAGTGGCTCCTGAGCTGCCCTCTGACCCGTTGTCTCCTGGGAAAACCTGTGCTGGAGCCTGTAGGTGTCTTCCTCCTCTGGCTGCCCGGAACACCAAGCAGGTGTCAGGCTGGCCCACACTGTGCTGCTGCCGCTTCCAGTGACATTCTGACAGGATCCCTGTGTTCTCAGCTAGAAAGCCATGCAGTGCTTGGTTCTGGCGTGTGAAGTATGTGTTCTGCTGAGTGTTTTCTTTCTCTGTTGTTCACCTAAGGACAGTTTCTGGTGCTGTTCCTGTCGTGCTCTGTTGCTTGTGGAGCTGGCTCCTGGATGTGAGTCTTCAGTGACTAGAAGCAGCCTTGCTGGCTATGAGCCTGGTACCCAGCCAGGTGTGGTGGGCCTTGGGCACTGGCGCAACATGCCGAGTCTCTTTCTGTCCTTCCTTCTTGCAGACCTGCCCTGGCTCACTGAACAGCATGGGTCCAAAAGTCCTACTCAGCTGCCTAAAAAAAAAAAAAAGCTCTGGAGAAACAATACCTGAAATAGTCCTTTGGAAGTTGTCTTTTGTTTGAAATGCAGTGAGGAAGTTGTGTGGTAGAATGGTGTGGCAGAGCTTCCTGAAGGAGTCCCTAGGTTAGATCCCGAATGCCTTCCTGCCCAGACCCTTGTGTATAGTAGCTGCTGCTTTGGGTCACTGCAGTTCTGACAGGGACCGTGGAGGGGCAGCAGGGGCAAGGCTACTTCCTGTGGGTTTCGCTCTAGGCTGGGGAGATCCCAGAAGCTCCCGTCTGAGGCTGCCTGTCCTGAGGACAGCAGGGAGAGGAGTTGTACTCTCTGGTACCTGTCCATTGGAGGAAAAGCTGGTGGCAGGGCCACACCTTCAGCAAGGAACACAGGCTGGGTGCTTGGCCTCACAGGATCTGGGTGAGCAGGCAAGTGTGGCCTGGGCCCAAGGGGCCTCTGCAGCCTCACCAGCAGCTTAGCTCTGGGCCACCTCGTCCTGGTGGGCAGATGTACTCACCTGCTGCCAGCTGTTTCACAAAGAGGTGAGGGCCTAGCCTGGAAAGGTGAGCAGCACCCTTGCCTGTTCCTCCAGTCCAAGGTCTCTTCTCAGGGCCTACAGGAAGCCTAGAGAGGTCCTGGGTGCTGGCAGGTCTACAGCCCTGTGACTGGTGGTTGATCTGCTCTCTCCCTAGGCCAGGACCAAACCGGCTTGAGCAGGGCAGCCGAGAGGCCCCACAGCACTTTGGCGGGCCGCCACCTCTCATCTCTCCCAAGCCCCAGCACCACACCGTACCCACGGCGCTGTGGAACCCAGTGTCTCTGATGGATAACACCCTGGAGACGAGACGGGCTGAGAGCCACACTCTGCACAGCCACCCGGCTGCGTTTGAGCCCAGCCGCCAGGCCACTGTCCCACTGGTGAAGGTGGAGCACGTCTACTGCCCAGAGAAAGCAGAGGAGCCCCGGAAGCGTGAGGCTGCCCCTCTGGACAAGTACCAGCCACCAGCACGGGAGGCAGGAAACCTGGAGCCCCCGGCCTTCCCTCACGGGCCTGGGCCCTTCCTCACCGAGCTTGAGAAGTCTACACAGACCCTCCTGGGCCAGCAGCGGGTCTCCCTCCCCCAAGCAACCTCCTTTGGGGAGCTCAGTGTACCCCTGAAGCCTGGCTCGCCCTACCGGCACCCAGCATCCCGGGGCCCTGACCCCGCCTACATCTACGATGAGGTCCTGCAGCAGCGCCGGAGGCTGGTCAGCAAGCTGGACCTGGAGGAGCGCAGGCGGCGTGAGGCCCAGGAGAAAGGTCTGGTCCCCTGGGTGGTCATGAGCTCTGTGGGAAGGGGATTGTGGCAGGATAAGGGACCCTGATGCTGGCTGCCTCTCCTCACCCCCACTTCAGGCCAGGGTTTAACGGACTCCCAGGTGGCAAGTTCACAGACTTGCGTGTAGGACCTGAGGCCTCTGTGGGTGACAGGCCCTGGACTGCCAGGATGCACCTCATCCTAGAAAGGCAAATCAGAGCCCCTCTGTAGAGGCTGCCGCAGACACACAACAATTAATAAGTGATGAATGGTGGCTAATAAGGTGGCTTTAAATATTAATAGCTCAGCATTAACAAGGGAACAGGCGGGTAACAAGGCAGGCCTGGGTTCTGGTGTCAGTTGCAGGCAGGTGGCCAGGGAGTGAGGGGCACAGTTGGCACCGCCTCGGCCAGGCCAGCATCAGGCACCTTCATGAGCAGGGCCAGGTGGGAAGCTGCCCCCTACGCCCCCACCCACATCAGGAGGTGGAGGGACAGACTTGTCAGCAGGTACCTAGCGAGGACCCCTCAGGCTCCAGGCCAGCCTTGTGTCTTCCGTAGAACCCTCATCCTGTCTGATGTTCAACTTGCCTTCTCCTAACTTGAGCTGGGGTACAGCAGAGTCTTCCTAGGGTGCTGGTCTAGGCTAGATTTGGAGCCCGACCACGGTTTTCTCCCCCACCCACCTAATGGAGGAGCTGCGGCAGTGTTGAGCCCACGGGGCAGGGGCTCTGCTGCTGCTCTCTGCCCATGCCCTACTGGGTGCTTGCATACTCAGGCAGCGTGGGGTTGCCATGGACATGGGTGTGGCAGTGGGTGGTCCCCTGCCTGTGGGGTCCAGGGAAGCCAGGCATTGCTGAGCTGGGGCTTAACGCTGAAGTTCTGCTGGGTCAAAAGGAACCACTTTTATGATGCTTCAAGGGGTGGCAGGTGCAGCCTCATGCTGGCCAGGACCCTTGTGTCCCAGGTGCACACTGGCTGGAGAGGCCAGGCTCCCTGCCCGCTGACACAGCTATCTTTGCCATCAGGGTACTACTACGACCTCGACGACTCCTACGACGAGAGTGACGAGGAGGAGGTCCGGGCCCATCTGCGCTTTGTGGCTGAGCAGCCGCCCCTCAAGTTGGACACATCTTCTGAGGTATTGGGCCCTGCTCCCTCCGTGGCACGCTCAGAGCTGGGCTGTCCATCCCCAGTCAGGCCTGCCGTGGCTTGCACACTCCACCATCTGTGCTCCTGGGCACCAAGTCAGGCATGGCAAGGACCACAAGGACCCCAGAAGGGGACCTGGGGACAGGGAGAGGGAACCACTGCCGGTGGTTTCAAACTCATTTGTTTTCTTTCCCGATCTAGAAGCTAGAGTTTTTGCAACTTTTTGGCTTGACCACCCAACAGCAGAAGGAGGAGCTGGTGGCCCAGAAGCGGAGGAAGCGTCGGCGGATGCTGAAGGAGAGAAGCCCGTCCCCACCGGCAGTTCAGAGTAAGAGGCAGGTGCCTTCACCAAGACTGGCACTGTCTACCCGCTACAGCCCGGACGAGATGAACAACAGCCCCAACTTCGAGGAGAAGAGGAAGTTCCTGACCATCTTCAACCTGACCCACGTCAGCGCAGAGAAGAGGAAAGGTACAGCCTCTCCCAGCCTGGGCGTGTGCAGCAGCACCCCCCGCACCCCCCCCCCCCGTGGTCCCACCGCACAGTGCACCTTGTGCTTTGCTGTGTGCCCCACACACACTCGAAGCCTGTTTTGTTGTGGGTGGCCTTGAAAACTCACTGGTCCTTGTTTGTGCATGTGCAGCCTGTGCTGAGCGGACAGCCCTGGTCACTTGTCCAGCTTGTGCCTAAGAAGGCTGGTCCCTGAGCAGACTGCTGGTGACTATGCCTGGGAGTGAGGGAGGTGCATCTCTCCCCCGGGCTCTGGGTTTGCATGCTTCAGGCTTGAACTGTGGGTGGTCCTCAGCACGGCCTGCTGGGCTTTGTGTGCTGTGGCAGAAAGCCCAGGGAGGGAATTGAAGGGGTGGCCTCTTGCCATTAGGCATGGCCAACACACAGAGCAGATGGCTTGCCACTGGTAAAGATGCTCCTGAATTGGTCTGCTCACCCACAGCCGTGTTAACAGTGACAGGGGAGGGTCCTCCCAGCCGAGATCTACTGCACAGCAGGAGTGGTGTAGCTCCAGCACCTTCCAAGGGCTTCCACGGCCTTGGTCTTCCTGATGTGCTGGCTTGGTGCCGAGACGCTGACGCTCCTGGCCGTGCTCACTACGTGTCTCAGAGTCCCCTTGCAGACACTTGGCGTCCTTTCTGGAAGAAAGTCAAAGGAAAGCAAAGAGTATCTCGGGCCTTGAGTTGCTCCAACATGTTTATTGGGGAGTGGCAGCAGCTTTTCCACTTAACCAGCTGGAGCCCTTGCTTTCCCTTTAAGGGGTAGTGGCAGGGTTTTTGCCAGCACAAATCCCTGGAAACATGCCTAGGGTTTTTGCTTTTTTTTTTTTTTTTTTTTTTTTTTTTTTTTTTTTTTTTTTTTTTTTTTTTTTTTTTTTTTTTTTTTTTTTTTTTTTTTTTTTTTTTTTGTATAAATCATCTTTTCACCTGACTGAATTTCTAGAGGAAGCCATCGGCACTGTGGCCTCTTCAGTTTCAAAACTGGCAAGAAGCATAACCGAAACAGGAATCCACGGCATGGACCATCCTGGGGTCTGTGTTCAAGCACCGGGAGTAGTGGCAGGCAGTGGCGCTGTACTCCAGAGGCCTGCGCAGTCATGGGGCGTCTCCTTGCGTGGGGGCCCCCTCTTTTGTCTTTTAAACGAGAACACTTCCTCAGAAGTTACCAGAAAGACCACATGCATCATTTGCTCCCAGAGCCCTACGCATTGCACACACAGCTGTTCGGAACACATCTGGCACATGCGGTGGAAGCTGAGAGGAGGCTGGCCCCGCTTTAGCTCAAAGGCTTTTTCCATCACCATGGTGTAGCCTGTGGCACTTGCTTTTTGATCTTGTTGGTTTAACGGGCTTGCACCTGCCCGTCCTGGCGGGCCAGACTCCTGCCCTCCCTCTCGGCGATGGCGCCAGGCCTCGTTAACCCCAGGCTGCTTTTCTCACAGACAACGAGAGACTTATTGAAATGCTCCGTGCCGCAAAGCAGAGAACACTGTCAGCAGCAGTGGCAGATTCATTGACAAGCTCTCCGAGGGACAGCCCTGCCATCTCCCTGAGCGGTAAGGGAGGGACAGCCCCACCTGCCACTGCCCAGGGTCGGAGGTGGTGCTCAAGGTCGTCTTCATGAACCTGACCTGCCGGAGGCAACGTTTCTCTCCACCCCTCTTGTAGTTGTCACACGTCACGCCATTCCTCGGGATGCAACTTGGCAGAGCTCGGGGGGTGGGGGCAGCTTCACAGAGCTGCCTGATGAGCTGCATGGTCTTAGCCACTGACCCTCAGAGCTGCGTTCAGAAGCCAGTGGGAGGGGATCTGACCCCTGAAGTGCTGCCCGTGGCAGGAGGACGCGCTGTGGCCCAGCCTGTCTGCCTGCCCCACCTCTCCCATCCAGGCTTTCTTGCTCTGCTGCCTTCCTGGCCTTGCCAGCACCTGCCCCCACCTCTCCTCACGTCTGAGCGCACCTCTCTGCTTGCTGAAGGGAGCAGGGACTCCTCCGGCCTGTCCCCTTTAGCTCGTTCCTGGCGCTTTCTCAGCCAGCTGGGCTAAACGCTGAGTGGTGACGGGAGGCACCTTCTTGCGTCTGCCCTCGTCCCCGAAACCTCTCCAGGCACCGTTCCAGAATGGACTTTCTACTAAAAATGCCACCTCTTCAGATCCTAGCCATGTGCAGTGGTTTACGTCCCCGAGTCTTGGTTCTTTGTAATAGGTCTTTGTTACATGTAAGCTCCTGGAGGCTGGGGTCCAAGGGTTCGGCACCTACCTGTTAATTTTGCAGCTTGGAATGGTGGCGCACACCTGTAATCATAGCACTTGGGAGTCTGAGGCGGATCACTGTGAGTTCCAGGCCAGCCTGGGCTACACAATGAGTTCAAGGCCAGCCTGAACTACAAAGCAAGACCCTGTCTTAAAAAAAGAATGCATTAATAATAATTTGCAGCCCTTAATGTTTGCCCACTTTCTGTCTCTCGAAGAACCAGCCGTGCAGCCAGCTTTTCTGGAAACAGAAAAGCCTGTCGGTATTGCTGCCTCCTTGCCTGATGTCCCAAAAGCCGTGGAGACTGGGAGACTGGAACCACTCAGGCCCCAGGAACTATCAAGAGCTCAGGAGCCAGCTCCTACCAGCGGTGAGAAGGCCAGGCTGAGCGAGGCCCCTGGGGGCAAGAAGAGCCTGAGCATGCTTCATTACATCCGGGGCTCTGCGCCCAAGGACATTCCTGTGCCATTGTCCCACAGCATCAACGGGAAGAACAAGCCGTGGGAGCCCTTCGTGGCAGAAGAGTTTGCACATCAGTTCCACGAGTCAGTGCTGCAGTCCACCCAGAAGGCCCTGCAGAAGCATAAAGGTAACGAGGCTGCCCGCCCGCCCGCTCTGCTCCCGGCCCACATTCACAGCTGGCTAATGTTCCTGTGCACCAGCAGCTGCTGAGCACAGCCCAGGGCTCTGCCGGCCTCCCTGTGGAGAGGGGATGGCGCCTCAGACTTCATTGCCCATGAGGCAGCTGGCAAGCTCATGGGGGGCCCTGGCCCTGGTCTGTGGACCCCACTCCAGGACATTCCGTACATGATGCTGTCTGAGTTTATCCAGGCCGGTGAGGTGGCTTGTTGGCCAGAAGTCCTGTGCACCCTACAGAACAGTGATGTTCTTAGGTCTCACCCCCAGCACTAGCTGTGGACTTCTCTGGCCCTATGGCAGTACCAGCAGGTGCTGCTTCATGCGGCTCGGCGAGTGCAGGTCCACAGAGCATGGCCCTGGCCCCACATGTGAGGCTCCAGATGCACTGGTGACATCTTGGTAGGAGTCACTGAGGGTCAGAAGGGGGATTACCACATTTTATTCCCAGTGAATCTGAAACTGATCAGAAGGGAAATTCTCAATAACAACCAAGTATGAGAGAGTGTAAGTTCAGATGGCTAGAAGAAAACAGTCATTGTGCTGAAACCATATTTACTGCTGCAAACCATTAAAGCAAGATTAATGGAAAGGAATCATTTTTATTTGTGCTTATGCAGTACTAGGGAATCGAACCCCCAGGGCCTTTACACTGAGCTGCATCCCTAGCTCTTTTATTTTTGGAGATAGGTTGCTGAGGCTGCGTTTCGAGACCAAGTTGCTTGAGCTTGGTTTGGACTTGCAGTCTTCAGTCTTCCTACGGCAGCCTTAGGATGCCGGGATGAGACCTGTGCCACTGCATGCATGGGCCAGGAAGCATTTTCAGATACGGGTCTCTGATCCTGTGAGCCAGGGCTTCATGAGTTAGCACTACTGGCAGAGATGAAGTGATCCAGGCTCATCTGCACAGGGAGGCAGCATCAGCAGGACTAAGGTGCAAACCAGTGCAGACTGTGGAGAGGCCGCAGCTGAGCTGTGAAGGGCTCAGGGACTGAAACACCCTGGTCCTTCTTCATGCAAAGGGGTGGCTGCATGGCCTGAGCACTCGTGCTGCCCATGCTCAGTATCACAAAGAAATTCAAACCAGAGGTGGGCTTGGCCAGGATCATATGTGTGCCCTGACCGAGTGGGACTCAGGGCTGTCATCACCCCACAGCTCTCCCACCCGTAGTCGCTTTGTGCCCAGAGGTGTGGGTCAGAGCCCTCTGTCCGTGGTTTATCTTCCGGCCTGTCTGGAGCCCTGCAGACCCAAGAACTCTGCACAGAAGCAGGGCGGAGCCCTCTGTGGAGAGCCTCACCTTGTAGACGTCCTTGTTCTCCCCCCCAGGCAGTGCAGCTGTGCTGTCTGCAGAGCAGAACCACAAGGTCGATGCGTCTGTCCACTACAACATTCCTGAGCTGCAGTCGTCCAGCCGGGTCCCCCTGCCCCAGCATAATGGGCAGCAGGAGCCCCTAGCTGGGAGGAAGGGTCCCCACACACAGGAGAGGGACCAGGACTCAGAAGAGGACGATGACGATGAGGAAGAGCAGGAGGATGGTGAAGAGGAAGAGGAAATTCCCAGGCGCAAGTGGCAAGGGATTGAGGCAATTTTTGAAGCTTACCAGGAACACATAGAAGGTATGCAGTAGGGTAGGATGAGTGGGTATGAATGGAGTAAGTTTGGGAAGGAAGCTGTCACCCACTGATGCCTGTTTGGGACTTTTGCCAACCTAGAGCTGTTCTGTGTCCTAGTGCTGCAAATTCCCAGGGCACAGCTAGATACAAACCCTACAGAGTGAACGTGCCACCCGCCCAAGCCCTAGGCAAGTGTTACTGGGGAGGGGCTGGGGCAGAGTGCCACTGTGACCTACGTGCCCACACAAGAATGTTTTCAGTAACACCAGCCATGTGGCCCCTGCCCACATGATGTCCCAGACATGGGTCTTGCTCTTTGGGCTGCAGTCACCTAGTTTGTGGCAGGCCAGGCGTGCTGCTCCCCTGAAAAGGCTGCCCCATGAGTGCCAGTCACATCTTACACTAACTCCACGCTGCAGCTCACTTGTGAACAATTGCCTCTGGGCAGTTGGCATTGCGCTGGTCTGAGAGCTGGGCACCACTGGAGTTTGGGCATCATGATGCTGTTTGCTTTATTTTCTCAGCATATCTGCAGAAGCCGTTTGTGGAACAGAGTGGGGCACAGCTCTTCGCCTTGCGGGCACCACTCTGACAAAGCAGGCAGGTGCCTGCTACCGACAGCCATCTTGGCTGCTGTTGCCACCTCATTTTCATTTTATCGTGTATTGCTGCACTGTAAGGGAGTGGTGGTCAGGAAATTGAAGAAAGGACACCATTTGGTCCCCTGCCCTTGGCATTGGGCATTTGTGCTATTGGTCTGTACTTTTGTTTCAAAAATTCCTTTCAGAGTATTTGAAATGACTGTTGTTCTTGGGGTGCATAGGTACATACTCAGGAGTAATACAGCAATAGGTCAGATTAAATTTGAAAGTGGAATAGATGCATTTTTTCTGGGCTTGTGCGACCTAGTTTGAAATTCTCTCCGTGCACCAAGGGTGTTTTTCTGTATTTTCTTTTTCAAGTCTCAGGTTTTCCTTTTCTGTTTACCCTGCCTGCAAATTGTGTATGTGGAAGGTGATAGAACACAACTCAGGGGCCCAAAGGCCTATACTGGGGGTGTGCAGCCTCCCCTCTCTCTGGAGTGACTTGCCCCTGGGTCATCCTCCTGTGATCTAACTGAGCTGTTCTTGGCCCTTTGGCCTTCTGCCTTGAATTTTGGAAGCATTTTAGTATATTAAGCACTGAAAGAAAAATCCTATTAGAGCAGCCGTGACTGTGCTCACCTGTGATCTCAGCCACCTGGAGGCTGAGGCAGGGAATCACAAGTTCAAGGCCAGGCTGAGCATGTAGCTCAGTGATAGAGCACTTACCTAGCAGCCACGATGCCCAGGGCTCCATCCCCAGTACTGAAAAGAATCTTCCTTTGATTTTTAGTTGCATTAGATTTATAGACCCGGGGAGGAATCACATCTGTCTTTGATTATGGCATGGTGCTGTATTAAGAAGTTTCCTTTCACTAGGTTTGGGAAACTTAGATGCCCCAGGTAGGTATCATGGATGATCAGAGCTGCCAATTTAAAAGATGTTATTTCTTTTTGAAATTTCATACTTCAGATTTTGTCACACAGCATTGCCCAGGGCCTCTACTGGTGTGGAAGAGAGGCACCACCAGTGGGGCTCATTCCTGTGAAGTTTGAAGAGGCATTGTACTTTAAAAACAAGAATTTTATTTGCCAAGTTTATCTCAGTGTATGGTGTATGATTTGTTAAAAGTCCAATGAAGTATTTTCCATACCTGTTTCTGGCCAGTTCTTGTTTTTCCCTGATGTTGCTCCAACCCCGTTGAATCTGATATATTAGTATTTTGCTGGACTTTAGTCTAAGCTTCAGTAAATTCTTAATATTGTGGTACTTGGTTTTGCTGTCAAGATCATTTTAAGCCCTGGTGTGAGCAGCGCTCGGTACTGAGGCAGGAGGATTGCAGCAAGTCTGAGCCAGCCTGGGCTATGTGAATGAGTTCAGGGCCAGCTTGAACTACACAGGGAGACCTGTCTGAAAAACCAAAAACAAAAAATCATTCTCTAAGGTCAGTCGGGTAGCCTTGTTTTTCATTCTGATAGCCATTGCATGGGGTTTACCCTTGAAGGTTTGAAGTCCCTCTCCTACCAAAAGTGGAACTGGCATCTTTGGAGGCAGGGAGATTGATTACTCAGTTCCCAAGTTTACCCTGTCTTTCAGCAGCTTACAACTGAAAGCCTGACTTTATCTTTCATATGGAAAGATGTATTGTAAGGCTGTAAACTTGCTGTTTTTCTAGCCTGTATCTCTTAGACCACCTTCTGATTCAAGATGTCATCATTCTGTTGGGTTAAGTTTAATTAGCAGTGCTCATGTATTTATTGGTACAAAAAAGAGGGCTGCAGGCTGGAGGTGGTGGCACATGCCTGTAAGATCGTCTCAGAAAACCAAAAAAAAAAAAAAAAAAAAAAATCAAAGTGCGGGGCACGTGGGCACTGCAGGACTGGAAGACACAGGCACTTACAGAGGTGAGAGCTCAGCACCTTTTCTTTCAGAGCAAAACCTGGAGCGGCAGGTGTTACAGACCCAGTGCCGACGGCTGGAGGCCCAGCAGTACAGCCTCAGTCTGACTGCAGAGCAGCTTTCCCATAGCATGGCGGTGAGTAGGGGACAGGGCCTGACAGGTGGGGTCCAAGACCCCTACAGCCATGTTTGAGGGAAGCTTTAATAGTCTTGCGGGGGGATTCAGGTATCAGTTGATTATCCAAGATTTTTGTGCGATGTTGATCCTTTCTTTCTCTTTGGGGAATTCTTCACTGCCTGTCTCTCCTTCCATGATGTGCTCAGGAGGGGATTTTTTTTGGAGATGGAAAGCTCTGGAAGCTACATAGCCTCCTCCCCCGCTGCAGCCCACCAGTGTCTTCCACTGCCAGGCTTTCAGGCGGCAGGGATGTGGGCAGGGCTCAGAACACTCAATGCTTTAAGAGCTGCGATTGCCAGAGTCCAAGACTCAGAAAGAACCAGTTCAAATTGCCCCCGTGGCCCCTGTCCATGCCAGGCTGGGAAGGGGATATTTTCAAAGTACCCAGGTGACCTTCCCACATAGCATGTACCACACCAGATGGAGTGCTTTTTTCTGATGTGAGTTTCCCTCTCCCCAGGAGTTGAGAAGCCAGAAGCAGAAGATTGTCTCTGAACGGGAGCGGCTCCAGGCAGAACTGGACCACTTACGGAAGTGCCTTGCCTTGCCTGCAATGCATTGGCCTAGGGGTTACTTTAAGGGATATCCGAGGTGACGGTTTCCCTTGTACTAGGCTGAACCTATAGTATAGAAATATTATCTATTTTATTACCTTGAATATTTAATATTTTTCACCGGGAGGTTTGAAGCTTAAAAAAATGAGAATGTGCCATGCATGAAGCAAAGGATTCCAGGCTCCAGAAAAAAGCAAACGAATGAACTCAACTTGACTTCAATGCAATTGAATCACCTTTGTCACTCAGCGAGCAGCCAGTGTAGGACGCCCATAGTTTTCCTAAAGGTGGTTAATTATTCCCTTCCCCCACATCATTCCTTTAATCTGAACGCGAAGGCTCCATTGCCAACACTAAAACAGTATCACCTATCGCCCTGGTACGTGGGCTCGGATCTGACCGGCGGGTCCTGTTTCTCATGTTGCCATGCTACTGGGCCCAAGAACGAGGTTTGCTCCTGCTGCAGCTGAGGGGTTGGCCTCATTTCTGCTCAGGAGCAAGACCGACTCCAGCTGAAAAGAAGGTTGGGTGCATTGTAAGTAAAGGGCTTATGGTTTTTTAGTTACTTTTCTGCAAAATTATCTTTAAAACAACCAGTCCTAGGAGCACACAGAGCAATCCAAGGCTTATCCCTGGAAAAGCTCTTACCTACAGATAAAACGAATCCACAAACTGAAGGTACCTTTTTACTACTCCGTGGGGGAGAATGTACAGAGCCGTGTATACGTATTCGTACCCACCTAATTGTTACTGCAGTTGGGGAGTGTTTTCATACAAACGTAAACTTTGAGAGAAAAGTCAAAGGTGCTTCAGCCTTGTACTGTGTATATATATTAAAAAACAAAGTTTTGTATGTTTTTATTACTTTTAATTGTTATAAAAAGCCTGCCATTTTTAATATGTGGTTTGGGGGATTTTTGTTTGTTTTTCCTGTTTGGGGGTTTTCTTTGTTTTTCCTGGGAAAAGAAAAAACCCTTGCTTTTAGTGTTTGTACTGCTGCTGGTCAGGACATTAAAATATTGAAGTTTTTAAAAATTAAAGAAGAAGGAAAGTAAAAGAGCTTACCACTGGCGCCTATGCGATCACTTCATTTTTAATCTGAATTGCACCAGAAACTGACTAGAAAGCCATGCATTACTTCTTACCTCCTCCTGCGCCCCTCCCCACACTGGACAAGGTCATAGAAACAGAACCGCTGCTGCAAAGTGAGGGGACAGTGTGTGACGGGGACAAGACAGTCCTGTGTGACAGTGCATGCACACAGAGCCCTGGGGCTTCCTGAAAGAATCTTTTAGGAAGTGAACGTTTCTGTGGTAGAATGCTGAGATGCCTGAGAACAGGTGCAGAGTAGAAACTTTAGCTTTATTCAGATGCAAAGCTTTGTAAAAGCCTCGTAGGATCAACAATGTCTGAGCTGAATGCCTCCTTTGACCCTGACTGTGACAGGCACAGGAATGGCCACACCACTGGGGGGCGCTGGGGCCGCTCCCTCAGCCCAGGTCCTTCCGTGTTTCATATAGGTCAGGAAGGCACCTCTTGTGGGGCCGGGCCCTCACCAGAGACCCAGGAGCAGGGCAGAGCTGGGGAGGTGGCTGGAGCCGACCCCCGCTGGACCCTTGCTGCTGTGCGCATGCCCTGGGCTCCCACCCCAGCCGTGCAGAGTGACTCGCCGGCAGCTGGCACCGTATCACTTATCTGCCCCCACACAGTTTGCTTTGTACGCCTGCCAAGAATCTTCCAGTTATTAGCAAACTCGCACAGAAAGTGCCGCCAGTCAGTAAGCGCCTTCTCAGCCAAGAAGCAAGTAGGAGAAAACCCAAAGGCTGTGCTGGGCTCTCACCCCTGCAGAGGCATTAGGAGAGCCACAGGCTCCATAGGTGTGGAGAGGGTACCACACTGAACAGTCAGGGCAGAGTACACTGCATGTCCCTGCTTACAGGCTCCTGCTGTTTGTGCGGGAGGGCTTCAGAGCCACACCTTAGCACTTCACGCCCAGGCTTCCTCCCGCATCCCCGGTGATATCTGATGTGTTTGCTAGTTGGCTTCAGTAATGGCCCCGGCTGAAGGGGCCCTAATAACTTGCTGGAGAGATGGGCACAGCCCCTCTCCAGAGCCAAGGGGTGACCCCTGGGTTGGGCAGCTTGTGATGGGTGGCACACAGAACAAGGGTGCATCCTCAGAAAGGGCTGCCGGGGTGTAAGCCAAGCCCTTGCACCAGCAGTAACTGCTTGCTTCCAAATGGAAACAACCCTTGCTTGCCCGTGAGCTCTACTGTCCTGCCTACCCATTTCTCCGTTCCTGGAGATGTCTGAATATTTGTGTGCCCGAGGAATAATATGAATGACAATCAGAACCTTAAGAGTACAGAACAGCAAGGCAGCACATAAACCATGAAAGAGGTAGTGTCTCTTTAACAAAGAACACCACCAAGACGGTCTACAATGATTTTCCCAACCAACAGTTAGTTTTTAGAGAACACGTTACATGTTTTCAGTTGACAAACACACCACCTCTTGAAGCTTTTGCTCATTAAGTTTAAGACAGTTAAACAGTACATCAGATTTGCCCTAGAATGGATTATGCAACCTGTGTGTCAGTATTTATACGAATACCTCAGTCCTTCTCAACTGTGTCTTCCCACATCACCTGGAAACGACAGCTGCCAGCTGTCCTGACGGGGAAGTCACTAAATTTGTGAGGGACATGGCCGGATGCTAGATGGTGTGGTTCCACATTTAATCACCTCTTTTAAGACAAGTTGCTGTTTCATGTAATCAGAGCCAAAATGACAAGATACAATAAAATAACCATGACAGGGTTTTCAAGGTTTCAGTCTATAACCTAGTCTTAGTGGATAAAACATTTAATGGGCAGTAACATTAAATGTCCTCCTAAGTAACATTGAGAATATTAAAAGGAGCCTGCATCTTTGGCAGCAAAGGATTAAGACACAGGAAATCTTAAGCTTGTAGCAGAATGAAATCTTCAAGTAGCTCACGGTCCCACCAAATCTCAAAAGGTTACCTTGAATTTAAACCACACGCTTTTCCTCTCAGACAGTTCCAAGGACCCACAGCAAGATGGAGACAGCACAAACCCTGGTCCTCTGGAAGTGTAATTAGCCACTTAGCAGCAATCTGTTCTTTCCAGTGACCAAGCTTTGACTTCACCACCTCTGTAGCCTGTCCCCAACCTTCTGATCCAGTACTTAAACTCCTAGACTCTGCCTTGACCTGAGGAAGACATGTTCACTGGTTGTGTCACTTGTGTGTGCCCTGTGCTTCACTGCTAGGACAGCAAACCCAGACTTGGGGGGCAGGGAGGGTAGCAGTGCCTCGGTCACTCTGGGGGCAGTTTAGATGCTGTGAAATTAAACCTGTTCTAAGTGTACTTGTTTGAATTAACTGTATTGTAATATTATTTGTTGAATGTAGTAATTAGGTATTTATGAATATATTGCTGTAATTTCTGACAACATCCAAAAAATAAAATCTTCCTAAATCATGTTAAGAGGGAAATCTTTTGTATGTTATGATACCACACACACACAGTGAAGTACGTTATGATACCACACACACACACACACACCCCACACACACACCACCACCACCACCACCACCACCACCCCCGCACCACAGGTGAAACTCAGGTTTTAAGAGCACAGTGTCACAGGTGAGATGTGAGGCCCACAGTCCGGCCCTCTCTGTTCAAAGTGCTGTCATTCTGAGACACCCAGATGGAATCTGAAGGGTTCAGCGTAAGTAGGTGAAAAGGCAAGTCCTGTCACCTGCAGCCTTCTGAACAGCATCTTAAATTCGAGACTCCATCTTCTGGTCCTGATCCTCCGGACCTGGCCCTTTGGTGTTCAGACAGTGATCAGCACCTGCTTGACGGAGATAGGGACAGCTGGGGAGCACAGCCCTAGTTCAGGTCACTTATGGGTAAATGCCGGACAATGCTGTATACTGAGTGGACTGCACGTGTGCACACACAGCTCCCAAGATAGTTGCTGCAGCTTCTGACACACTGGTGCTAAGTCAAAAACAGACTGGTGACAACCTTCTGCCTACTCTAGGTACTGTACAACAATCACTTCCTCTCAAGGTAATTTCTGTAAGGGACCTAAGAATTCTGCCCTGTTACAATTGAGTAATTGGAGCAATTTTCTCTTGGAGAATGAAATAATTTCCCTTGAGCCACTGTTGTCTACAACAAAGAACACTTCCCCAATCCATTAAGAAGTCCTAGCATTGCATCTTGCCTTCCTCGATGCCCAATTAGCTTTTTCCTGACCATCCTCTTGATGATGAACACCAGACTGATCACTGACCCTGAGTACTGATCTGCAGTTTTCAGCTGACGGCCACACAACCACCGGGTAGCTTATCGGGCCGTCTCGGCCACAGAGCACACTCCCTTCACTTGGTGGTCACATGGGACAGGAACCCGGCAGACTCAGTCTGAGCACGTTTTTATTGTGGCTTGAAACTTGGGACGATGAACACAGCATTACCAGCCATTTCATCAGCCACCATTCTGTGTGAGCCACATCTATAATAGATTCTAACTTTAGCCAAGAAACCAAGATAAAGAAATGGAAATGCCCCTGGCCGTATCCCCACTCCTGTGCATCTGCCCCGGTCACCAGGAACACCTGTGCGTGGCATTTTTAGAGATCATCCACAGCTCTGCTAGGAAGAACTTGCTTGCCCGAAGTTTCTTCCTTTTACCCCACAGGAAGAGCTGGGGTGGTGAACTGACCATCCAGGGGAGCCTCATTCTACAGACTCATCACAAGCTCGTTGCTTTCTCACCCACTCATTACATTCACTCCTGGAACTATCACCTCTTTTACGCATTCAAAAATGTGTCCAGAAATCTAGAACCATGAGTCCTCTGTCACATCCGGAGCATGCACTCACATTGCCCAGCAAGCCTGCTGGTAGCAGGGGGAGGCCCTTCCTGGCACCACAACCACAGGCTCTCCTAGAAATCCTGTGACGCAGCACTCTCAGAAGGCTGGAGGTTGGTGCGTAGCTTGTACATGTGACGGAGCGCCTCTGTGAGGAAGGCCCCGCTGGTGTTGATCTCCATCAAGGTCAAGTTATCCAGCTGAAACAGAAGACAGACCAGTTGGCCAAGGCACTTTTGATTTTGAGAAAGAGCTAAACTTTGCTGGATAAAAATAAGAAACCAATGATTTTTTTTGTTGTGGTGGCAGTGCTGGGCATGGACTCCAAGGCTAAGTGCTCTATGGCTGAGCTCTGCCCATCCCTCCGCAACGGTTTTAAAAGCACAACTCTTTCTTTACCTTGCTTGCAGTAGCCTGGACAGGCTGGGTACCACGTGAAATTCCCTGGCAGCATGCCAGCTCTCACAGGCAGAGCCCTGCAGCCCTGCAGCACCATGCCTACCTTGGCGTGTGCCTCCTGCTGCCGCACAAAACTGTCAGCAGACACCCGGAGCTTGGCCATGCGCGTGTCCCACAGATCTTTGACCAGGGTCCGGATCTCATCTGCTTTGGGGATGTTGTCTGACGCGCTAGAAGAAAAGGGGTGAATCAATAAGGACACAGGAAGCTAAGGCAGCACCAGACAGAAGAGATTTCTTAAAAACCATGGAGATCTCAGAAGAGGTTTGGTTTCCATCTTCAGCAGTAAGACAGGAAGATCTGCAGGTAAGCCCGCTGCCTGCGACCTGCAGCAGCAAGGAGCTCTGAGCTGTTCTTGCTCATGCTGTCGCACAGCTGGCTGCTGCACAGGACTCATGTTTAGTCCAACATGCGACGCTGGGAAACTGGCTCCTTCGAAGGATAACAGCACTCTGTCTCAGAGATTGTTGTAACTTCTAATTATTTACAGTGATGAGACCTTCACTCCTTACCAGGAATCCAGGCTCACAACTCACTAGCAAAATAAGCCTTGGGCTCACGGTTCAGCACTCGGCACAGCATTACCATGTGGCTGATTGCTGAGGGACAGGGACCGCCCCCTCCACAGAAAACAAAAGTTACAGGTGGAGGACAGGGCACACAGCTGAAAGCCCAGTACTCCGGGAGGCTGGGGTCAGAGCACAAGTTTAAGTCCATCCTGGCCAACTTAGTGAGACCCTATCTCAAAACATACACTGCACAGCTGAGTGTGAAGGCCTGGGGTCCAATCTCTAGTAATGCAAAGAACAAGTCAGAAAAACCACAGAAGAAATTACAGATCATAGATACCAGTGTGAAGTAATACATACCTACACAGTGAAATTCTGAGTAAAAGTTTAAAGTCAGGAGGGTAGTAACAGCTCTCCTTTTGCAGCTATTTTAGACCAACCTTTGAAGACAGACAAACCAAGAATAAAAGCAGAAGCAAACACTGTCCATCACTAGGCACTCTAAGCTAGGGATTCTTTCTCTCCACATGCAATAATTAACTCTGGACTGGTAGGTGGCAGATCCGTGGTACAAAATTTATGTGGTGAACAGCAGGCTGAAGAACAAAGGACCCCAGGTCCTTGTCAACTGAACAGGAGAACAAAGGTAAAATTAGGTTCCTCAGTCAAATAAATTATAGAACATGGCTTCTGACATCAAGTACACATGTACTGAACTTTAGAAACTAACCCTGGGCAGGCCTTCACCTGGGTAAGGCTAGCTCATCCCCAGTCTGCGCTTTCAGCCTTTCCCTTTGCAGCCACATTCCCCACAGCCACGGCAGTCCGATCCCTCCGAAGGCACCACTCCCCTGCTCCCCTCTGCTCTCCTGTGCTGTGTTCCCAGGCACACCATACCCCCCAGGCTGTGCCTCACTGCCTCCCTGCAGAGCCTGCACCCCCCAAGAGCTGCTTCTCAGCCATGCCCGCCAGCCAGACAGACTCACAGCACTGACCACACTCTAGCCTAAGGACAGGACTGCATCCCCCAAACCAGGTGCTCCAGCCCATGGCACAATGCTTGGTGCACCGTGGCTTCCCAGGCTCTCTCCAGGAAGAGGGGAAGGGGAAATGCAGCCGCCCACTGACCTACAGACAAGGCTGTGAGAGGTCCCGAAGTTCCCCTCCATGCCAGCTGTGCCATGCAGGGCCCTCACTCCTCCACTGCTCTATGCAGGCAGTGCATAGTACAACCCCAGCTTTCAGTTCTGGGTCTGCTGTGGAGCTCAGCAACCAGATGTTCAGGGAGCTTCAAAAGCTTGAGGTTTTGTTTTTTTTTTTTTTGTCTTTTTGAGACAGGGTCTCGCTATGCAGTTCAGGCTGGCCTTGAGCTCACTTTGTAGTCCAGGCTGCTCTTGAACTCACAACCATCCTCCTGCCTCAGCTGGGATTACAGGCGTGCACCACCACGCCCAGCAAGAACTTGACATTTCACAAGTTATATTCCAAGTAACTCCCACACTTGCCTATCCTCTACAAATTTCACACATTCATTCAACAAACATGCACACTAGGTACCATGCTGGAGACACGGCATTAGAGACACAGTCCCTGCCCATTTAGGGGAGAGAGAGAGAGAGAGAGAGAGAGAGAGAAAGAGTGAGTGTGTGTGTGTGTGTGTGTGTGTGTGTGTAATGGCACAGAAAATAATTAGAAAACTACAACTGTGGCAAACACAACGGTGGCATGCAAAGCTGTACGACAGTTCATGTACTTCCGCTGGGAGGGACACCTGCTGAGACAACGTGAAGCAAACGAGGAGACTGGGAGCAGGAAATGGACTCACGGCAGTATGTGCAAGGTCACAGGACCCAGTGCGGTAAGAGGCAGCCAAGGCAGGCATGGTGGCGTGCACCTCAAGAGGCAGAGGCAGGAGGGTCACCTGAGCTCAGTTCAAGGCCAATGTGAGCAACATAGCAAGAACCTGTCTCAAAACAAAAATCAAAGAAAAAACAATTTTGCAGAAAAAAGACCACTATAAAAGCCTGAAAACCGCAGCAGATGTGGAGGTAATCACTACACAAAGCTGTGACATGGGAAAAAGAAACACTCCAGGCTGTGCACTGCTTTGAATGCCAGTCAGAAGACTAAAAGCTCCAAGACTTCAGCCAGGGTGTCACACAGCAGCTCTGCCTTTAGCAGACCACTCCAGGTACCACACAAAGGATAACCACCATGGATGCAGGCAAATGATTTGCGAGGTTACTACAGTTCCAGTCCTAGAGGCTTTCTCAATAGCTCACGCCAATGTCAGGTAAATGTCAGCCCTCTGCCCCCTTTTGTAAAAGACACACAAAGAACTCAGGATCTGCTGGGTGCGGAGGTGCGTGCCTGTGATCCCAGCATGAGGGAAGCTGAGGTTGGAAGCATCAGCAAGAATTTGAGGCCAGTGTGGGTTACACAGTAAGACCAAATGAATACACAGTGAGATCTGGTCTCAAAAATGCAACAAAAAAAGCCCCAGATCTACACATTCCAAGGGGCTACGCTGTGCTGCATAACTGTGGGTAATTAATGAAGGTGCCCAGTGGGGGCGCGGGCAGCTCACCCTGTGCCCAACACCAAGGTGGGGCGCAACAGAGGAACAGAACCAGGGGATTGCTGGGGAGTGAAGGAAAAATGAAAAAACCAGAGAAACAACAGAGAGAAGTGGGGACAGGCAGCAACACTGTGTGCCCAGAGATGACCTCCAGGGACTGATCCGAGGGTAGGGGGAGAGGAGCAGGGAGGGCAGGGTGGAAGTGGGGACCTGTGCCTGTTTTGCAGGCACGGACTCAGGAGTGAGCTCTACTCACTGAGTTAGCAGGAGTTTGGTGAGCTCCATGTAGTAAGGGCTGGGCACTGGGGTGAAAGTTTCCTCCTTTCGTTCATGATCCCTCATCTTCTCCAACTTTTCTGAAACTCAGAAGTTCACACATTTAATATTACCACAACCAAGATAATTTTTAAACCTTCTGAACTTACCAAATGCCAATATTACCTTGGTGATGAACTAGCATTTTAAAAGAAGCAAAAAAAAAAACTAGAAAAAAAAGCCATCTCCTTGAGCATTTCTCTCAAGGACAGTTTTCACTTTAGACTGCAAAATACATGCCTGAGTCAGAAATTCTTTCTTTAGGGAAAGGATGAAGTATTTTTACCTTTGATGCAATAAGTGACCAATATGATGAGTGACTTGAGGAATGTGTTTATATTAAGCCCGGGCCAGGGCCAGTGGAGTATCATAGGGCAGTGATGGTGAGCCTCTTAGAGCTTTCAGTGATCCAAAAGCCCACTGCGGCATTTGTGCCCTAGGTTCACCAGCACCATCCTCGGTGCTTTAGAAGCACCTTCTCACGCCATAGCTGGCCAGCCCCTCGGCACAGCTCCTCTTCCTGCCTAGCACAACAGGCTCCAGCCAAGATCCCCAGCCTGTCAGCAAGTGCTCTGGGTAATTCTCACCCCCACCCCCCCTCTCTACACAGCTGAGGACTTTTGCTTTTCCAGGTGCTAGGGAGAGAGACCATGGCCTCACACGTGCCACATACACTATTACTAAGCCACACCCCCCAGCCCCAGGATGACTCTTCACCACCCGAATTAGATCAGGCAACACTTCTGCTCAAAACTCCCCAAATCAAAAAGACTGGGAAAAAAAAATTCTGACCAGGACATGAACAACAGGAATGCTTGGCCTATATTTCTAATAGGATTATAATGGCTTTGGAGGACTAAGTGGCTTTTGTTGTTGTTTTTTTGGTGGTACTAAGAATTGAACCCAGAGACTTTCCATTGAGCCACATTTCCAGTCTCTTTTCTTTTTTTTTGAGACAGTGTCTGGCCGTGGCACTAAGTTGCCCATCCTGGACTCAAATCTGGGTTCCTCCTGCCTCTGCCTCCCAGTGCTAAGATTACAGGCATGTGTCCCCTAAGCATCATCCATCCTATGACCTAATAAGTGTACTATTCTATGCATTTACTTACCAGAAAAAGACTACAAAAAGCCTTCAATAAGGATCTCATAACAGCTGTATTCACAATAACCAAGAATGGGAAACCTAAATACCCACCAACACAATAGGCAATAAACACACAGCACAGAGGGGGACAGCATCTGGGAATAAAGAGTAACAATGATGTGTGAGCAGTGGGGTCAATCACAGTGTGCTTCTGGATGAGCAGCAGCCTGGGCGAGCCATTCCCACGGTGCCACACTGCCGCAGGCTGATGCTGAACTAAGTAGGGTCCTGGGGAGCGATGGCTGATGGGATCAGGCGTGGGATGTTCCCCACCAAAAAAGCCCCCAAAGCAGGGGAATTCAGGACCATTGGTCACGCACCCCTTTAGACTAGGATTGAGGACACAGCAACCTTTCTAAAACTGATCAGAGAGGCACTGGCGGTGACTCCCAGCGGGGAAGGCGGCCAAAGTGACTCAGGGCTCTTTCTGTCCTACGTGCTTCCCCACAGCCCTCCAGACAAAAAAGAAAGAACATGAAGCTAAGAGTGTTTCTACGATGAGCCACTCACATCTGAGGAAGAGAAAAAGACTGCAGAGCCGGTTGTAGTGAGCTACAATCCCAGCACTCAGGAGGCTGAGGGGGAAGGATCAAAGTTCAAGGCCAGACTGGGCTACTTAGTGACTTTAAGGGCAAGGTGGACTCCACAGCAACCCTGTCTCAAAAAACAAAAACAAAAATAATAAACACAGAGAGAAAATATTGCAAAGGCTCAGGATAAAGTCTGTGTGCAGTGTATTATTTCTCTACCATTTCTCTACCTGTGCTAACAGCTTTGAGGCATAATACACCATATAATTCGTTTACGCTATAAAAATCAATGGTTGTTAGCATATTCAGAGATGTGCAACTATCAGTTCAATTTTAGAACATGACCACCAACCCAAAACGGGACTCCATAATCCCTCCATGGCCTCTACGGCTCCCACACCCAGGCAATCACTACAGTCTCTATGAGTCTACTTATCCCGAACCATGTGGACAAATGGAGTCACACAGTGTGTGGTGTTCCTGCGTTCAACGCGTTTTCAAGGTTAACCCACATTGTTGTGGCACATATCACGGCGACATTTCTTTTTGTGGCTGAATACTATTCCACTACAGTGTGTTTGTTTTTTTTTTTTTGGTCTTTTTGAGACCGGGTCTCATTATGCAGTTCAGGCTGGCCATGAACTCATTTATGTAACCCAGGCTGGCCTTAAACTCGCAAGGATCCTCCTGCCTCAGTCTCCCAAGGCTGGAATTACAGGTGTGCACCACCACACCCGGCACATGACAATTTTTATGCATCCTCTATAAGAAAATTACTTCGAAGCTGCTGGTGGCACAGGCCTGCAATCCTACCACCTTGGGAGGCTAAGGCAGGGGGATCACAGGTTCCAGCGCAGCCTGTACAACTTAGTAAGACCCTGTTTCAAAATAAAAAATTTTAAAAACTGAAAAAGTTAAAAAGGCTGGAGATGTAATTCACTGCAAAGACCCTGGGTTCAATGTCCAGTACCACATACACAAAGCCGCTTCTCCATATGCCAGACCGTACCGTTTTTAAACATCTAAACAAATGCTTCTTTACATTCATGTTTTAAAGCAAGATGAAACACCTAAAAACAAGACTTGTGGCGCACAGGCTCCGAGGAGGGGACTCGGGACGGTCGGTCCCAGCTGCTGGCCCGCACCCCACCCCACCCTATCCCCGGCCACCTGCCACCCTCTGTCCTCACCGACGTCCATCCAGGGAGGCGGCAGCAGGCGACACTTCTGCCTCTGCTTCAGGCTGACGGCCAGCCACAGCGGCACGTCCACGGGGAGGCCAGGGTCAAACGGGCCCAGGTCCCCCTGCCGGCGCAGGAGACGGGGGCGTCAGCGATTGGAAGTGAGAGCCGGCTCGACGGAGCCCCAGAATCCGGACTCCGAGGGCCGCGCGCGCCCTGTCCCGCGCCTGCGCCCCGCCCTCTCCGAGGAGCCCGCGGGCCCGAGGCGCTCACCCCAATAAGGTAGATCTTATCCAGACTGAAGTTGGGAATTATGGTAACCAGCTCCTTCTCGGCCAGGAATTCCACCTCCGCCGAGTCCATGGCGACGCTGCACACCAGTGGGGAACTCCTCCAAACCCTCCGCTGCTATGAAGAGGCGCCAAGACCGCGACTTTTCCCGCCGCGGCTCGGGGCCCGCCCCCGACCGGAAAATAGCTTCCGATGACCAATCGGAACCCGGTACTCTTCGCAGGGCGGTGGGAGGTGTAGACCGCGCTTGTTACGAGCCCGTGGATTGGTGAATCTCAGCAAGACTGCGTCCGCCCCGCCTCGAGGGTGGACCTGCTCCCTGCCCTCTGCCTCCGATCTCGTCCTGTGCTCTGGCCCCGCCCCATCCTGGGCCCGGGACTCGCCCCTCCAGGCACCGCCCATCCCTGCTATCGCCCCGCCCCTTCCCCGCCCTGGCTCCGCCCCGCTCCCCTCCATACCCCAGCCCGCGGCCCCGCCCCCGGCGGTCGGTCAGCTGGTGCTAGGTTTGGGGTCCCTTCACCTGCCCCTGGGTGCCCGCCTGCCGGGAGGCGGTTCGGGGGTTGTGGAGAGCCGCGTCTTCACTCGCTTTTTGCACTGGGTCAAAAGGAAATGCATTCTTTCACCCACCTACTGAGGCGCCAGGACACAGCCTGTCCTGTCCAGATGATCAGCGGAATAGAGAAAGGGTTTTCCTTTGCGTTCACGATCTTCGCGCTTTCTCTACGCTTTCGTTCAACGTCTGTAAAAACGCAGCTCCACCACCCTAGCCCACCGTGTCCCGTTCACACCCGGGAAAAGGCACATAGCCTGCACTTAGCGAGCCCAAGGAGGCTGCTGCAGGTGGGGTTTGCAGATGGCTGCCGACTGCACACCTGCTCCCTGAGCTGCGTGCCCTGTGTTGAACTCAATGCTGCAGAGAGGCACCTGTCAGGACTCTGCTGGGCTCTTCTGGGAAGTGCCCGTGGGATCTGAGCCAGGACCCAGGTGATACCAACAGGTGATTGTAGCCCAGGAAAGCCTCCAGGGAGGGCTGGATTCGAATTTGAAGCCCTAACCATTGGCCCCTGAGAAAAGCACAGAGGATGTGGGGTTCCAAGGTTTCTCTTATGGGCAGGAAAGCTCCTGTCCCTAGCTAACCTAGGGTCCCACTTCCTGAACCCCTGAAACCTGCCCATGTGGGGCTGTGGGGACAGTGGTCTCAGTTTCACCCACACCTGTCCTGGAATCTTTGTCTGTCGTTTGTCTGCACTGGAAGTTGTCATCTGCAGACCCACAGATGTTCTGCAACCTTCATTAGGTCAAGAACTGGAACAAATAGTCCCTCAATAAAAAATCAGTAAAAGGTCACTCCGGGTGCTGTGTGACAAAGGGCAAAGGACCACAGCACTCAGGCTCCTTGTCCTCACAGCGGGGTAGGAAAACAAGGAGCCTGAGGAGGGGCGTCAGCAGGAGAGGAAGCTGCAGGCCACCTGGTCCCTGCCAGAATAGGATCTGCCTCCAGCTTCTGTGGGGCGTGTGAGCCAGCTTGTCTGGGTTTTGATTGATGGAGGAATGCTTTCTTGACTGGCAAATATTTGCGTTCCCAAGTTGGCGAGGCTTCACTTCCTGGTTTGTGCAGGCTACAAAAGAGCAAAGGAAAAGCGCCAGGGGAAGCTGCCCTTCAGAGACGGCGCCTCGGGAGGTCCGTGCCGAAAGCCTTCGTGTCCCTCTCTGTGCAGTAAGGACAGTGCCCCTGCTTACCCCTCGGGGCTTTTGGGAGAGCAGAGGCAGTGTGCGCCCAACTGAATGCACAGCATGATCCCTAGCACCCAAGACTCAAACCCATGTCCCAGAGGGGCTTCTCCAAACACTGGGCGCTGGTCAGCTACAGTCTCAAGAAACACTGCGAAAAAAAAAAAAAACTGCGACACAGGCGAGTCTCGCAGATGTGGGGCCACATGAGCAAGAAACACACACACACACACACACACACACACACACGTACGTCCACCTGTTGTATGAATCCATTTCAGCCAAATCTCCAGAATAGGCAAATCCATAGAAACAGAAACATTAGTGGTTGCCAGGGGATGGGAAAGAGAGGGGACTGAGCAACTGTTAATGGGAGCTAGTTTTCCTTTAGGGGTGACAGAAGTGGTCTGGTATTAGAAAGTGGTCATTTGCCAGGCGTGGTGGCGCACGCCTGTAATCACAGCACTGGGAAGGCTGAGGCAGGAGGATTGTTGCAAGTCTGAGGCTGGCCTGGGCTACAAAGTGAGCTCAAGGCCAACCTGAATGGCATAGAGAGGCCCTGTCTCAAAAAAACAAAGAAGGAAGGAAGGAAGGAAGGAAGGAAGAAGGAAGGAAGGAAGGAAGGAAGGAAAGAAGTGATGGGTGCATAACTAAATTTACGAACACTGCCATATTGTACACTTTTAAAGGACGGAATTTATACCATGTGAAGCAGTCCTCAGTATATCTGTTTTGTCTGTTTGTTGCAGTACTGGGGATTGAGCCGAGGGTCTCCACACTGAGCTACATACCCAGCCCCATTTTATCCTGAGATTGGGTCTTGGTAAGTCATTAAGTGGCCCAGGTGGGGTTTGAACTTTTGGCCCTCCTGCCTCCAGCTCCCAGAGTGCTGAGATTACAGGTGTGAACCACTGTGCCTGGCTAAAAGCTGCAAAGGGAAAGAAGGGAAGGGAGGGGAGGGGAGGGGAGGGGAGGGGAGGAAAGGGGAGAAAGAGGACTTGAGAAGAGAATTGAGATATGCTATATACAGGTACCAGCTCCCGGTGACGAATATAACCATGTCCTGTAAGCAATACAGTACATTAGTACCTGCACTAATGTCTGTGCTAATAAAAATAATATTTTTAGAAGTTCATTTCTTAAAAAGCCCCCAGGTCCCAAAACACTACAGTAACCATCCAAAACCATGAGCCAATTTCCCCCTTAGGGGGAAATTGTGTCTTGTGTCTTTTTGCCTTAGGGTATCAGCTCTGCAGTGTCTTTTGGTTCTGTTAGAACTTACAACACCAAATAGTTCACCAAAATGAGCCATCCATGTGGACACAAATACATTCAATTTCACAGCAGCACTCTTCTCCAGGCGACAGAAATGCTCCGTGGCACTCAGAGTGGTGGGCCCCGCCAAGGGGGAAACAGCTCTTGCAAGATGGTCCGCATGGCACAGGGATGGGATGGGGACTGGGGTCCTCTGCAGGGTCACTCACTTGTGTGCCTGACACTGGGGATGCCAGCTCTTGGGACAAGTACTGCTTGTGGGGCAGCACCCAGGTCATTCTGGGGTTGACCTATTTGGGAGGCCCCTGGGGTCCACGACATACAATGTGTTCCTTCAGCCTCTGACTCCTTGGACTTTCTTACTGTAAGGAGACCATGGGCCAGCAGAGAGGAGATTCCAGCCCTCAAAGGGTGGAGTTGGGGGGAGATGATCACAGGCCTGGAAGCCTCCCTGGGCAGAACAGTCACCCACCCCATTACCCCTGCCTCACTGGGCCAAGGAAGTCAGAGCATCCTAGGCATAGGGCTCTCTGCCTACCCCACCCAGGGGATGGCACAGTGCTCTCTCCCATGGTCTTAGGGGTAACTTGAGAGGCAGCAGTGAGTAGCAGGTGGCGACTGTCTCGGCTAGGGAGGCGACTAGAAGTACAGAAAAATGCAGCCTGGAAACCTTGGGATGGAGGGCGCCCCCTTGTGTTACAGTAGCTGAAACAAGCCAGCAGTGTACCCCAAGTGGTCCTGGCAATAGGAGAGGAGGACCAGGACATGTTCCTGTCCTCTGGGCTTTGAGCTGGGGCAGTCAGCAGCCTCCCTCAGAGCTGGCCTGCTGCAGTCAGGGCCTGACTGGGTACACCCCTCACTTCACTGCTTCACCTGTTGCTGCTTGCTGAAAGGAGCTGGTCACGACCCACGTCAGGGCCCCGTGTGTCTGACACAGCTTCATTCAGTCCCTGGCAGTCCCTACCCTTGCAATGGCAACAGGACTTGCTGCCTGTTGCAAAAGGTGCTGTCTGCCCTGCTGGGTGTGGGCAGAAGTGAAGCCGCTCTCCAGGGCCTGCCCTTGTCCCTTCCTTTCTGGGACATTAAGGCATGCAGGTCGGAGAACGACAAGACAATTTGCATCAGAGAACCCGAGTGCATGGAGGAGGGATGTGACACCATGCAGCACGCAGGACACCCGGTCGCAAGTGGGCAGTGGAGATGCCTGAGAGCAGGGTCTGTCTGCACCCAGCACCCTTTGGTGCATGAGCTGGGCCGGAAAGGGCTGGGCACAGGGAACCATCCCGATCTGAGCAGGTGGCCACAGGTATCTCCCACCTACCTGTGGCTCACACAGCCTGGCAGTGTCCCTCCTTCCCCGCAGCCCTGGTTGCTTCTTGCAGCTGGCCGCCCCCTGGGCCTGGTGGGGGCTGGCATGACAGACCCGCCGCGTGCATTATTGCAAGGCCGGGTGCTCTCGCGTGCCTCCGACATGGTGTGAATACACTCTTGTGTCTTTTTGCCATCTGCTGCTGTCATTAAAAAATTACATTTCCATCTGTTCTCACACTTTTCTCTCCTCCCAGCCTCATTCCGGGAGGAAGACAGCCTGCATCTCAAGTTGCAAGACCAGAACGTTCCCTCATCTCTTGGAACCTGGGAATTGTCCCTGGACACCTGGTCAGGGATAACAGGCTCTGTAGCCCAGTGGGGCCATTTACTGTGACCCCTGCCCACTCGACATGCTCAGGGGAATAATTCACAGCACTTTTTCATCGTTGGCTTTAATGAATAGTCTTGGCTTGGACATTAAAAATGCATGAGAAAAGAACCACAGACCTCAGTAGCCAACTCCCAGAATATACTCCAGGAACAAACTCAGAGTCAGACTCAGGGAGTGAGGTTTTGGGTTCCTAAGTCTCCTCATTCCAGGCCAGCCCCAGGACGCACACACCCCATCTCCAGAGCATCCCCCCCACAATGACTGCAAAGTTTGTGTTGGAGCCAACAAACGCCAGCACTGTCACTTGCGGGTTAGGAGCTTGTGGCCCACGGGCCAGGAGTGTGGTCATCTACGTGTCCCTCATTTAACCTGCCACTCTCGTGCCCACGGGAGGGCCAAGGAAACAAGGCCCAACAACACCTCTGGGTCCCTGTGGGCAGAGTCACAGGGGTAATGTCGTCTTGGCTGGGGAGTGGAAGCAGTTTATCCACAAGGCCACAAGGGGTAGGGGGCAGGGCACCCAGCAAGAAGCCAGTTCGTGTTCCTACTGCTGGCAACTGGGGGCTCACCCGGCTGAGAACCTGTGGATGGCTGTGGAACCTGACACTCGAAGTGGGGTCTGTGGACCCTCAGCCGGACCTCTTGCAGGCTGCTTAGAGAGATACGGTGGGGCTGAGGCTGAGGATGCAGCTCAGAGGCACAGTGGTCCCTAGCATGCTCTAGGATTCCACCCCCAGCATCACAAATGAAGGACATGTCCTGCCTTTAACTGCAGCTACTCAGAAGGCTGAGGCAGGAGGACCACAAGTTTAAGTCTAGCCCAGGCAATTTAGTGAGATGCTGTCTCAAAATAGTAGTAATAATAACAACTGGGGGTGCGGCCCTTGGTCCATTCAGTCCAAAGTAACACACACACACACACACACACACGAAGAAAATTTTTCAAAAATCTGCATACCCATCCCAGGCTCCTGAATCAGGACTGGAACTTGGGCCCCATCTCCACTGAGGGCACATGTCATGGCTTGGATCCAAACCATCGCCCAGGCCTCACGTGCCATGGGCGTGGTCCCCAAGGTGCTGCTGAGCTGAGGCTGCAGGAAGTGACTGGGGCTGAGGGCTCTGACTTCAGTGTGGCTCAGGCAGGAGGAGCCGGGCCTGGCTGAGCCAAGCAGGTTGCTTGGGCTGGGCTTCCAAGGGTGTGTTTCATCTCCGGACCTTCTCTGTTGGCTCTCTGGCACTCGTCTCTGTCCCTGGCCCTGTCCCCATCTCTCTGTCTGTCTCTGTGCCTCCCTCTCTGATTCCTAGGCACCGCTCGATAAAGCGTTCCTCAGCCAAGCTCTTCCGCCATGCTGACTCTGCCTCCCCACAGGTCCAGAAGTAAGGAACTGTGCTTAAGCGCACAGTCACAGCGACAGGAAGCTAACACAGCATGTTACTGAGGGGCGCTACCCCTCCTCTGGGGACCCGGGGATGCATCCCCAGGCCTCTTCAAGGTGTCAACCCCATCTGTTCCAGGCCGCCTCCAGGAGTGCTGCACCCAGGGGAGGAGGCCCTCACTGGTGGGGACGGTGCTGTCACAGCGGGGAGGGCAGGTGGTGTCCTCCAGGGATGCCCCAGGGTCTGCTCCAGAGTCCTCGTCCTTGCCACCCCACCCACACCCTCAGTGTCACACAGTCCTTAGACCCCTGCGGTAAAGCGAGGCCTAGACAGGCAGGGACCTGCCTGACCGGATGACTGGGTGTTCTGTGGATCCTTTTCCTTAACTCTCACACGCTGCTGTTGAGGTAGATATTGTCACTGTCTCTACTTTGTGGGTGGAGGAAAGGCTCAGAAAGGCTGAGTGACTTTCAAGGTCACACAGCACAAAGGTGTTCCAGACGACAGAACAAAGCAAAGCTTGTACTTGCTCGGCCCTCCTCCTCCGACTCAGAAAAGGCACCAGGGCTACAGGGAGGCCTCGTCTGGCTCTTGTCCCTGCCATGCAAGAGCATAGACGAGGCGCCCGCTGCCATCCATGTCCTCCCTCACGGGAGGCAGAGCCAGGTACACTGGATGCGGGCGCAGCTGCCATGCAGCAGGTGCCATCAGTGTCCAGCCCTCCTGGTGCTGACTCTGAGATGCTGCGCGGGGCGAGACCTCTGGCAGCAGGAGGCTCAAAGTGTGAGGCTGGTGTGGACGCCCTGGGCCAGGACCCTTGTTCAGGAGAAGGAGGGAGCCCGCCACCCCCACCCGAAAGGAAGCAGAATGGGGACACCTGGCAGCGTTGCCCAGCCAGCCCCCCACCCCTGCCGGCAAGCAGCTCACAGTCCAGGGCCTGTTGCCATGGGCACTAAAAGCCAGGCACGTGGCGCGTGATCAGCCTAGGCAGGTACCCAAGCAGAGCTGGCAGGTGGGGGGGAGGGGCACCCCTTGGCCTGTGCAGGAGGCCCCAGCCCTCAGTCCCAGCATCCCCCAGACCAAAGCGCAAGCACAGGTCAGGTCTGCTGTGTGGCTGCATTTACACCACGAGTGGGACAAGCAAAGGCCAATCCATGGGTGGAGCCCGGGGACCAGCAGCCACTGAGGTCCCCCAGTGCCCGGGTGGGCGGAACCCGTCCCCTACAGGTGACGCCTCTGTGCCAACCTGAGAATAAGGAGGCACAAGCCAGAGGGTCCACCCGACTGTGGTCTGCGCGGCTTACGGTGACAGAAGGTCATGCCTCTGACGGCTCTCCTGGGTCCCAGGGCCTCCTAGGGGTGAGCAGACCCAGGGTGATCGTGAGACCCCAGAGCCCCAGGGCTGCCTCCCAAATCATCAGTGCAGCCAAACCTGGGCTCAGGCTCTGCCTCTGCAGACAGTGGGAAAACCAAGCTGTGGAAACGAACACAGCCACACAAGCCAAGATCGACCTGGTCCACAGGGGCACGGGGACGCTGAGGACCTGATGTTCTTTTAAATAACACACACGGGCTCCATCCGAGAGACGAATTGTCGCCAGGCCCTCACCGCTGGCAAGGCCCGAGCTGGGGCTGCACAAGGCCAGGCAGTTTAAGAGCCCCCCAAGCTTGGGTCAGCCATTCTCGAGCCCCGACGTCTCTCCCTGGGGCGCTCCACTGCCACGAGAAGTGGGAGTCCCCACTCCTTAGGGACTCTCTTTATTTATAATGCAAAAGAGAACTTAGAAATCACCCTTGGGCCTGTGTCAGGATCTGTAAAACAACTCGTAAAAAATGGAGCCAGCCCTCTCCTGAGAAATCCTTGTTGGTGGCCTAGGGGGGCAGGGTTCTGGGGGTTGGTGTTTGTCTGGAAGCCGCTGTGCCCCTTGCTCCCAGCAGCGTCATTGTGGCCACAGGCAGAGGCCCCTCCCATCACCACATGGTCAAGCAGCAGGACAGAGGTGTCCGGCGGTGAAGGCAGCGGCAGTTCCTGTCCTCTCAGCAGTGCTCTGGCGCCTGGCGCCCTGTGCTCATTCTGCCATCCACTGGTCAGGGCCAGCTTCTTGGTCCCCATCCAGCTGTTGAGCATGTCTGCCCAGGCAGCTGAGGCCTGGATGCCGAGGGAGGTGCAGCGGGAACCACTGGGCAGGTCTGTCTAGCCTCCTCACGCCTCAGGGTCCAGCTCTGCATCGTCTGGGCAAGACCCCGTCTCGTCCAGCCAATCTAGGAGCAAGAAGGGTCACGTTGGGAGGGACCCCTTCCCTGCACACTGTGGCTGACCCAGGGTCCCCCAACATCAGGTAGTGGTGTCCCCAGAGGCCATAAGGGTCCCTGGGTGCTGGTCTCCAGGCTTCTTCCTGCCTATTCCCTGGGTCACCCTCTGGTGTCCTGGGATCTCAGCTCAGCCTCCTCAGGGAGAGTCGAGGAGACCGGTGTCCCAGGTTTTATGGAGGAGTCAAAGCCCAGGCAGGGGTCAAGGCCTTTCTGCCTGGGACACCCCAAATGCAATCAAGAAGTGCTGTGAGCAGCCCACGCTAGGCCTGGCATGGGCAGGGAGAGCCCAGGTTCAGGCTGCACAGGGTCCAAGGCCTGTCCTCCTGTGGTCATTCCCCAAGGGAATGCCTGTGTGCGTCACTCTGGAGTTGGTCATTGCTGAGCTCAAAGGCCCAGGAAGGTCACCCACAAACCTTATGGAGTAACCACACACCTCCCCTATGCCCATACCACATGTCTCGGAATTTAAAAATAAAAAGGGCTGGAGATGGAGCTCCAGATGGAGGCCTAGGATTCAACCCCCAGTACCAAAAAGTTTTCTCTACAGGGCCCCACCTTGGGCAAAACAGGGTGACCTATCGCAGTCACTACTGAGTATGGCACCCCTATAGCTGCCCGGGGCCTAACCCAGGGTGTTATGGCATCGTCCTCCGGCCACCTAGTCTGGGTGGCAGTGTGGAACACCTACCCAAGCACCACCCCTGGCTGTGCCCTCCCCTACTCTGTTGACCTGTGCTGGACCTGTGTCACCATGGCTGGCTGGTTGAGCTGTACCACCTGAGAGGACATCCAGCCTCAGGGTCCGAGGGATGAGCAGTTTACCCCGGACAAAAGAGGGACAAAATCTGAACCTAACTCGGAGTTCCTGGGCGGCCCACATAAGAACACCTGCTGCTCGCACCGTGGGCACGCTGCCTCCACCGTCACCAGCACCGTCACTGTCACCACTGCAGCGGCTGCCTCAGACCAGGTGTGGCTGGCTCCACACTTCTGCTCAGGACCGGGGGAGCAACCGCCCCAACCCCAATGTCCCCACGGAATGGAGGGCAGGGTTGAGGTCTGGGGCCTGGGCTGCCCACTGATCCCCTCTGCACCCAGGGCCTCTGGAGCCCGGGTATGGCTGCCCCCACACATGCAATGGGACCCCGTTGGCAGGGTGGACACATCTGTCAGTTGCCCAGCCCAGCCCTACCCGTCCCTGTCCTAGCTACAGCGGGGGTGGCCAGCTAATTGCTTAACGTGCTGTGTCTCGCTGGTGGGGTTGGGGGCACGCAGTGGGGGCCCTCCACAGAGTGTCCCGGATCAGAGCACATGTCCTATTGTGATGGGCAGGTGGGGACCCAGCCCTATCAGCATAGGGGCTCACCTGTCCGCCTGGAGTCCCTGGGCAGCACCATGCCTGTGGGCGTGGGGGGCGTGATGATGATGTCCGGCACGTCTAGGTGCTTGTCGCTCAGGACTGGGGCCTCATCGTGGCTGCCACTGGCACTGACACACGTCTTAAAGCCTGGGTGGGAGACACACGCAGACATGTAGGACAGAGAGACAGCATCAATGCCACCGGGTCCTGCTGCCCACCTGCCTGCCCAGCCCAGGGGCATCACCATTCCTGCTTCACAGGTGGGGAAACTGAGGCATAGGAAGGTTCAGTGATCCCTTTGCACCTGCACACTCTGAGGGTGGTGCTGCACAGTCTCCTGCTCACAGAGTGGGATGGACATACAGCGGGGAGGACAGCATACCGCACAGGATAGATTAGAACCCATGCTGAGACCTGCCTGACCCTGAGCTATGCCCGAAGTCATGGCTCCCACAGACTGACAGACTGTCTTCTAACAGGGTCTGTGTTTCCCTCCTGCACTGGCTGTATGTAGATTTACCAAGGCAAATGCCAGGGCCTGCAGTCATATGTGTCTCTTGAAACAGGGTTTATCATATTTTTCAGTATTGGAGATTGAACCCAGGGCCTTCACGCTGAGCTCCATCCCCAGCCCTTTTAAAATCTCTTATTTTGGGACAGTGTCTTGCTTAAGTCACTCAGCTGCCCAGTCTGGGTTTGAACTTGCGATCCTCCTGCCTCAGCCTCTCAGAGTGCTGGGATGATGCACGCACCACCGTTCCCTGCTGGGTTTTTTAACACACAAGGGCTGCTCCAGTCTCTGCCCCTTGTGTCAATCTGTGCTTCTCTAGGAATGTGTCTACACTCTGTGTGGCTGAGCCCACAAGCCCAGCTCACCCACAAACACGCACAGCCGTCTGGCCGCGCCCGGCCGCCATTGAGTGCCTTGGGGTGTGCTGCCAATACCTCGGCTGCTTTGGGCCACCTGGCCTCTGCACTCTGGGCAGCTGTTGCGCTAGTTCCTGTGCCCACAGAGCCTCCTCCTGGGCGGCTCCTGCCCCTACTTGTGTTTCTGCCATTGCTCGGCCCTCTGCAGTCTACCCTGCCAGCAGCGGCCAGAAACTGCAAACCCAGCACGCTGCATCCTGCCTAGAGCACTCACTAGCTCGCGACGGCCCCTGGCAGCATTTCTCTAAGTCTGGAATCTCAGTCCCTGCAATACTGTGGCTCCTAAGGAAGGGGTTCCTTGATCAAGTGAGTTTGGGAATCACCCCGCCCCTCTGGGAGACACATGTGCCCAGAAGCGAAGGCTCCGGCAAATCCTGTGGGGAGGGAGGGTTCACAACTGGGCTGTGCTTCCACTCTCCAAACTTAGACACACCCAGAGCCCACTTCTGGCAGACACCTGTCCGCGTCGCTCAGAGCCTGAGCCTGCAAACACTCTGGGAAACACTGGTCCTCGGCCGCTCAGCACCCCAGGCCTGCTCTCTACCCTCACTGTCTCACCTCACCTCCCACCACCTGCCCACCTGCTCCCAGACCTCAAGCCTTGGCATTTCCTGTGCCCCAGCCTAGAATGTACTTTCTTCCCTTATCAGGGTAACGAGCTCTTATGTATCCTTCAAAACCCAACAAGACAAGCCCTGCTTTGGGGAAGAGGCCTACTTGCTTATTCCCTCCCTGGCCTATCTGCAGGCATCCTGTCTCATCTTCCAGCCCTGACCTCATCCGCCGGCACTCTGCTTGTGTTCCAGCCTCCTGGGCTGGGAGCACCCAGGGTTCCCTACCCCACTTCTCCATCTCTCTTGTGCAGGGGACGGCAAGCAGCAGGCTTTAACTTTTGCAACAAACAGAACACTCCAGGCGCTGATGGACCTGGCCTGACAACCTGGCCCTTTTTCCTCTTGCTCTGTCCCTGGGAGCACCACACCAGGAGGGAATGAGTTCTGGTGCCAGGGCTGGGCCTGGCCGGGCTGTGTGATGTGGCGACTATAACCTGCTGCTCTTGAGCTTCCCCAGGAACCCCCAGGACCGCGCTCCCAAGGAGCCACGCAGTGTCAGGGTAGTGGTCCCACTGATATCGATAGGACTGGGGACCCAGCCATGTGTGGTGGCCTATGCCTGTGATCCCAGCACTCTGGGAGGCTGAGGCAGGAGCTGCTCAAGTTTGAGCCCAGTCCGGGCAAATTTGTGATCTAGCAAGACTCTGTCTCAAAACAAAAATGAAAAGGGCCTGGGATGCAGCTCAGTACGAAGGCCTTGCTTTCATTCCCCAGAAGTGAAAAATGAAAAAAAAAAAATGCAGTCCTGAAATCTGAGCCCTGCAGGGTGACTTCCTCCTTGGCAGCTGGGGATGGCGGCAACTGCCACACAACAGGGACATTCGTGAAGCTGGAGAAGGCCACGGGACGCACCGAGGCTGGCCCACCTGTGGAGGGACCCTCCTTGGCAGTGGCCTTGTGGCCCCTTGAATGTACCGGCACCCCCGGGGCCCCTTCTTGGTTCTGACCCCTAAGACTCAGGAACAGCAGCAGAGGCTGCTGCTCAAGCCCCAAGCCCGTGCAGGGGCAGCTTGTCACATCTCAAAGGACAGCGGCGATGCTGGCAGGGAACCCCAAGAGGCCAGCCCACAGCACCTGTCCTGTTTCAGTCCAGGAAGGCGTGGCCTCTGGATGCCCGGAAGCCCAGCTCTGGTCCAGCCTGAACACAGCGGCACACTTAGGTGCAGGAGGTGGCCCTGTGCTGGGACCAGAGGCTTTAGGGCCAGGCCACCAGCTATGTGTGCCCATTAGGGCACAGCTGCTCTCCCAGCCTGCGAAGCGCACTGCAAGCTCAGCTTACCCAGAGGAGCGGCTGCCTGGCCTCCATGGCTGCTGTCATGCCCAGGCTGTGGCGCTGGTCACAGTCTCTCCTCACCCACAAGCCTGTGACACTGGGTGTCCAAGAGCCATGCCAGTATCACCACTAAATGTACTGTGCGCAACTCTTTGGGCCGTGACTGGCAAGGCGCACGTGAGCCCTGGCCCATGGAACATGTCGGTCAGGTGAGCCGAATCCATGTTCTGGGCCACAGGTGCTCCTCGTTGGCTCAGAATAAACCATTTTCTTATTTCCTTTAAAGCAGAGCTGTTAGGTTGGCAAACTGGGGACCAGAGAGGACAATGAGTCTCCCACAGATAAATAGCTGCTGAGGGCAGTCAGGTCTGTGTCCTGAGGCGGGCTTCTTGGAGCCCCAGCTCTCTGACACGGTCCTGGTGACTGCTTCCAACAGGGACCCTGGTACAGTTGTGCTCTGCCTCTGTGGCTGGTCCTCAGCCACACAGCTGTGGGGGGGACCAGCGAGCTTCACTCCAACAAAACTTCCCAGGAGCAGGCAGCAGCGGGTACCCAGGACAACCTCAGAAGTGGCCCTGGGCGTGGCTGCTTCCGCCGGATGCAGGACCCTGAGTGGGGTGATGCAAACCTCACCCAACCCTGGCCCCAGCCCCAAGCCTGGCTGCTGTGTGTGGTATGTGGGCTGCATATGGCCTTGTGGATGTGACAGCATGTGCAACGTGAGTCCCTAAAGGCTTCCAGAAAGCCGCCACCAGAGGCGGCGCTGGTCAGCTCACTTGGGCAGAGGGGCCTTCCGGTGCAGCCCCCAGGGCTGCCTCCTGGAGCCCTCAGAGACCCTAACAGAAAGCCAGCTTCCTCCTGGCCACATGGGCAGTGCCACAGGGCTGGGGCTGAAGGACAAAGCGACGGTCCCTTCTGAGCCCACGGGAAGAGCCAAGAGGGGCGGAGGCGGAGGGCAGAAGGGAGTTCTCAAGGGATCAAGCCGACTTTGGGGATTAAAAACCAAATGCAAGCCCTGCCCAGACAAGGGGCTCATTTGTCTGTAGGCCAGAGCTGTTATTTGTTAATTATGTGCCCGCCTCAGGCTATTAAAAGCCTATTTCCTGAGGGGCAGGGCTTGGCTGGAATTCCGGCCCTAGGAGGTGCCAGCTCTAGTGGGGACCCGTGCCCACGCAGGAGAACATGGGGAGGGAAAGGAGCTTGTGGAGGGCGGGGGTCTAGCTGGGGCCCCATGCAGTAGTCCTTGGCACAGGGCAGACCCCAGAAGTGGGTGTCAGCTGCCCCTGCAGGGATGCAGTGCAGAGACTGGGTGTGCTTCTGCTCCTGCCAGTGCCAGGCCTGGGCTCAGCTGCCACTTGAACAATCAGGGAATGTGGCTGCATCCCACACGGCTGAGTTTCAGTTATTGAGGGGCTGGGGTGGGGGTGATTCTGACAGCCAGGATGGGGACCCCTCAGCCAGGGGGACTGCAGGAACAGGTCACATTACTCTCCGTGCCTCAGTTTCCCTGACTGTAAAATGGAGCCATGACCCCAACCTTGTGGGAATGGCATGAGTGGAATGGGGTAGGTGGGGCCAGTGGCCCGGCGTGGTCCAGCTGGCTGGGCAGCTGAGGTGGGCTGGGGCCCTGAGCTAGGGTGCAGTGCTGACTCCCACCAAATCGCCACCCCTTCCCTGTGTGCCCACCATGTGTTCACCCTGCTGTGGCTAGGATGGAGGTAGGGCAAGGCTCACCCCTCTTTGTGACCCCCCACTTCTCATCCTGGGCTGGTGAGCTTGTGCTCGGCCTTGTGCAGGAGGGTGCCCTGGGGACAGGCTACGGTTACCACACCTGCTGTCAGTATGCCCAGCATGGCCCAGGCCACCCAGTGGCCACCACAGGGACAACAGAGGATAAGTGCCGACCTGCCTGGGCAGTGTGACTCATGGGCGCCCTCTAGTGCTTCTTTGAGGAATAGCAGCAACCTGAAGCCAGGCTCAACAGGGCTCCTGTCCCCTGGGGTAGAGGTGCCCCGCGAGCCTCTGCTTCCTCTCCTGCCACTGCGGTGGACGGCAGAGCCAGGTGGGGGCTCCCCGGCTCCAGGATGTGGGCATCCCATGCACAGCAGCTGCTAGTAACACCACGGGAACTACTTGGCCCTGAAGCACCAACTCGGCCAATCCTGAGCACCTGTCGGTGCCGCCCAGGTGCTGGCACGTGCAGTCACTGAGTGTGGGCCAGAGCGTACCTGGCCCCAGGGCAGCACTTGGGAGGGTGCCCTCTGGGAAGGTGGGATTTGGCCTGGCTGCGTCCTCTGTGCCTGGCTTCCCACTGTCACACACACCACCCCCCCCGTGTGTCCTGCACTGCCACCAATCAGCAGGCGGTCTCCACGCAGGTTCCTCTGTGCCGCCCACATGCCGCCGTTCTTGGAGCCTGTGACAGCCTCCCACAGAAACAGAGCCCAAAGCCCAAAGCACCAGCTGGGAACCAACAGCGAGGGGCCCTTAAGCAGAGCTTTAAGGGTGGGGTCACAGGAGGCCAGCCACAAGAGCTCCTGGGCAGGACTCACCACATGTCCACCCACCAAGGCACAGAGAGCTCGAAGACGTTGCTTGGTGCAGCCGGCGTGACCTGATGCACAGCCTACCCTCGCCAGAGCCTCGGAGGAGGACAAAGGCAGATCATCCACAGGGGCAGTGGAGACGGCTTGGCCAACAGGCCCATCATGGAGTGGCAGGTGAGAGAGAGGGGGATGGGCAGCTACAGCAGGTGCAAGGGCCCTGGGGCAGGATGATGGCACTGAGTGAGGGCCAGGCCACCCCTAATCTCTCAGAGAGGAGTGGGCATCTGGATGGAGTAGGGAGTCTTTCAAAACACAAACTGACAAACGCCTGTGAGGGTGCAGATGCAGTGAATCTTTTTTTTTTTTTAATTCCAATTACAGGGAAAGCCTGTGTCATTATGGATGAGCCAGGGCAGCTCTGGTGGTTTTACCTTTTCAAGGCAGCCAGGGCCCAACAGAGCCAGCAGTGGATGTTTTAAATCTCTTTTTAATTAAGGAAAAAGCGCAGCTTGCGTCAGGGATGAGCTGCTGGTGGGAGCACTGGGAGGAGCTGGGGCTGCAGCTCGCAGAGGCGGCAGTGCTCTGCCCGGCAGGGTGCTCTCCCTCTGGGCGTGGAGGCCCTGACCCACCACCTCTTGGGGCAACCCCTCCTCTGGCCCTCAGCCAACTCATCCCTAAAGTGGGCACACAGGCAGGTGAGGGCTACATCCAAGACAACAAGCCAAGCACCCTGTAGCCTATCTGGCACATGAACCCGGGGCTTCCTGGCCTCGGCCAGCTAAACCTGGGCTGGTCACTGCGCGGTAGGGTCCAGCCTGGCCACTGCAGGAGCTTAGCAGCATCCCTGACCTCTGGGTACTGTCACACCCCAAGCTGTAATAATCAAAGATGTTTCTAGATGGTGCCAGGTATTCCTGGGGGTCAGGCTTCCAAATAAAATCTAGGATGTCTAATTGTGTTCTAGTTTAAGATGATTTTTTAGTATGCATGCTCCATGCAATACCTGGGATTAGGAAACCAGTCCTCATTTATCTGAAATTCAAGTGTAACTGGGCAACACTTTGTAAGCCCTCAAGGGGGATGGGGACAGGGCGAGTCCTCCACCGCTGAGACTACTGCCCGTAGCTGTCACCGATCATAGCAATAGCTCAGCGCTGTCTGACTTGGAACGGGCGCTGGAGCTGCTGGTCCCCCGTCCGCGCTGCCCACACACATCTGCAAGGCTGGAGGCTGGGCAGAGACTGGAGGGAGGCTGGCACCAGGTGACCTCAAGCCCCCAGGCCACCCCTAGCATGCTGCAGGCTGAGCAGGTCTCTCCGCTTCCTGCTACACAGGAGGCGACAGGGCTGCTACAAGTTGTCAGGCCCTGGCTGGGACAGGGACTTCACCTGTGGCCTTGGATGGTCACTGCACCCTGCAGGGATCCCATAGGATGCGTGTCACCAGGTGGGAAGGGCGCGCACAACACCGTGCACACATAGCTCAGTGGCCCATGCCCAGCCGCGTGACCTCCCAGAGGCCTGGCTCCCTGGCAGCACTGCCGTTTGTTCCCTGACTGGGCGGATGTCCCTGGGCTCTGTGCCATAGGCCCCTGCTGCAAGGAGGTGACCTCAGAGTGCTCTCCTCCAGAGAGGCTCTAGAGCTGCTGACACGGAGTGGAGCGAATGGGGTGACGGGACCGGGTTGTGGAAGCCTGCCCTGCCTCTCTGCGTGGGACTCCACTCCTCAGGTGGCCTAAGCAGCCTTGGTGTCACTCCTGCCACCCAGACCAGCCCTGCTTCACAGCCCTGCTCTGCCAAGGCAGTGTCCTGTGGGTTGTTTGGTGACAAACGGCATGAGAGGGTGACAGCCAGGGGAGGAAGGGTAACACCAGGTCAGGGCCCACAGGTCTCCCTCTACCTCCTGGAAACAGGCTCAGAGAGGCTGAGGCACCTGTGCTGGGCCCTGAACCGGGGTGAGAGGGCTGAGACCCTGCTGGGCCCTGAGCTGGGGCGGGAGGGCTGAGACCCTGCCCTTGCCACAGCCCCAGTTCCGATGTACCCGGCCCCCAGGGCGGCTTGGGGGTAGAAGCTCCTCACTCCCTCACTGTGTGCACCCCCACATCTTGCTGGGAAGTGGGTGAGGGGCCCTGGGAAACCAGGGCTGTTGAGCTGCATCCTTTATACATGTAGACAACACACTTCAAGAAATTAAGCTGGGCGCGGTGGTGGTGCATTCCTGAAATCCCAGCACTCTGGGAGGCCGAGGCAAGAGAATCACAAATTTGAGCCCAGGCTGGGCAATGTAACAACTTAACAATGCCCTGTCTCAAAATAAAATAAATAAATAAATAAATAAAAGGGCTAAGGATTGTAGTGCAGGCCCAAGGCCCTGGGTTTAACCCCCATCACTGTACCAAACATACACACACACACACATTCATACATACCGAAAACATCTCCCCCCAGACACTAGTTTTACCCATCAGATGGGTAGCAGTGCAGGCCATCACCAGTGCGGGTGCAGGCAGCTGCTGTGCAGAGAGTGGGGTGGGCCTGCTTGCAAAGCTCTGAGAATAGCAGGCCCTGCGCACTGGGCTGCCCTCGCCCAAGCACCAGGACAATGAGGAAGTCCTCCTGGTGGCTGGGCTGGGTGGGCTGGGCCCACTGCGGAGGAGAGGATGGCACTGTCATAGCACAGTGGGTGTGGTCACCTTGGCCTGGATTCCCAGCTGCCCTCACCCTGGGCACTGAGACCTGGGCATGGCAGGAAGCCAGTGACTGGTGACAGGTCAGCATAGCCCTTGCTTCCCAGTCTGGAGTGGTGCTGAGTCCTGGAGCCCCCACCCCGTCCTCCTGGCCCTGCACTCCCTAGATGCTTCTGAGCCCCTCGGCCTGGCCAGGTGTGGGGTGGACTATGCGGACCAGGGAGAAGGGGACACTGGGGCAGGCGGGTCCAGGCCTTAGGCCCAGTTCTGCAGGGTGGGGGCCTCAGGGTCCTCACCAGTGGGGTGACTGATGAACAACTCTTGCAGCCTGGCAGCCTGGGGGCAGGAAGGGACCAGGCTGACTGTCCTGACTGTATGCCAGGCCCAGGTCCCAGGTGTGACCAGGCGGCGTGGCCCCCGAGCCTGGGAGCCAAGGGTTTACGAGAGGTGAGCACTTGTGGGACGCTGACCTGAGCACAGGCACTGGGTGCTGGAACGAGAAGCCGCAGGTCAGGGCGGTGGCTCATCCCCCACCTGCTGCGCCCCTGGCTCCCCCTCCCCAGGATGGTGGGTGTCCAAGGCTCAGCTTCCGTGCAGTGACGGCAGAAACAGCTGATCCCTGGTGCTGTGGCTGCGCCCTAGTGCGGCAAGGGGCGGGCCTGGGTCAGGGCACATCTGCTTGGGCTCCTGGAGACCTGTCCCCCTTGGAGCAACCCTGCCAGCCCCAGGCAGGCAGAGGTCAGGTCAGAGGGGGCTCCACAGGAGGCTGGGTGACAGCTATGCTAATGCTGCTCATCCCCCACGGCCCTGTCTGAAGAGCAGTCACAGAGGTGGCCTCTCTAGGCTGTGGGTGACAGCTGCCTAGGGACACAGATGTGGGAACTGCCGCACCAATCACGTCCACCTGCTGAAAGTGGCCGGGCCTGAGAGTTTGGTTCAGCTGGAAGACTTCTAGCACTTGTGCCCCCCCATCCCTGAGACCACACCTCACCCTGCACCATCCCCTCTGTGCAGTGAGCTCAGTGCGCCCTACAGGCCCTGCCCCTGCTCCTGCCGCAGCTGCCTCTGGGCTGCCCACTGCTCACCAGGCTCCTGACCTGGGCCTTTGCATTCCCCACGTGTGCGCAGCTGCGGTCAGTGCTCCAGAGACCAGTGTGGGGTCCCCCACCCCTCTCCCTCGTCCCCTGTGCCAGTCTGCACTGTGGTCCACATGGTCTTTCCATGTCACCCACCGGGGTTGGAGCCCTGTGCCGCTCACTGCTGCCTGAGGCCTGGGGCAGGGCCTGGCATGCAGTGGGTGCAAAATACTTCTGTGCACAGACTCACAGCTGCACAGGGGACCACTGCTCTGCCCCGCAGGGGAGAGAGTGGGCTCCTTGGAACCCCTCAGGAGTGTGGGCCTGGGGGTCGGTCCTGCTGGGCCGTGAGGTTGGGGACCTTCCCTGTACCCTAACTCAGGGCAGCTGGAATATGAACTACCATGTGAGCACTCATCAAACTCACAGGACCACGGCTGTCTGAAAGCACTCACACACTCTGGCCTGCTGCACACTGTCCAGCCCTCCTGTCCCCAGAGCTCCTGCCTTACAGGGGACCTTAAACTCCTGCCTGGCCTGCTCCTTGCCCATCCCTCCCTACTCCTGGCTGGGCCAACGCCTCTGGAGAGGGCCCCTCACCGTGCTAGGGAGGTCTGCACCCGTTTCCCACAGGCAGCACGCAGGTCCCCGTGACACCGCCTTCCTGACTGACACTCCTGGAGCTGCCAGTTTAGCCTGGGACTGGGCCAGGGCCCGCGTATACCTGTGGCTGGAACAGGCTCTCCCCCAGCGCTGGGCCACAGCTGCCCACAGCCAGAGCCCCACGTCCCTCCACCATGGGCAGTGGCAGGGCTGAGTTTGGAGTCACCTGGGCCGGCCTTGAGCCTCTGAGGACCAATCAGGAAAATGGGCCCTCAGGACTGGCCAGAGCCTGGGTATCAGGCTGAGCGAGGAGGGGCCCTAAGCCCCCAAGAAAGGAAGTCAGTGACATGCGGGGGCAGTTGGGGTCCCTGCGGCTGTGCCCCACCTCCTCAGTCTCTACTTTCACCATCACTACCCCAGGTCCTGAGGCCTCACCTAGCAACAAAGACTCAAAGCCACATCCACAGACCACAGCAGGGCACCCCTGCCTGTGACAGCTGAGGAAAACTCAGGAGACCTGACAAGCAACAAGAACTGGGGTCCAACGGGGCCTCGGGACGGGAAAGCAGAGGGAGGAAGTGGGCTTCGGTGTGGCCTTTAGTTCAAAGCAGTAAATCTGCACTGATTCTGTAATAAAGGTTCTGTTCTAACACAGCGCACTAGCGATAGGGGAAATTGACCACACTTGTCATCCCAGCAATCTGGGAAGCTGAGGCAGGAGGACTTCAAGTTGAGCGCAGCTTGGCAACTTAGTGACTCAGTGAGACCCTGTCTCAAAATAAAAGATAAAAAGGGCTGAGGATGGAGCCCAGTGTGAGGGCCCTGGGTTCAATCACAGTACAGGAAAAAAAAAGCAGGAGGCCAGGTGGGCGCATATGGCAACTCTCTCTGGAGCTCCTCTTAAATTTGCTGAATTAACACTGTTCCAAGAATGAAGTCTATTAAAAAGAAAAAAACCCACATCCAAACCACCAAGCCAAGACTAAGTGTCCATGTCCCTCCACCCTAGGCTGTTCCACAGACTGCGCTTAGGGGTAGAGCATGGAGCCCAGCCCTGGCCCCAGGAGCTGTCTCCACCATGAGGCTGGAGGTAACTGGGCCCCATGCAGCCAAGACATCTTCAGACCTCAGAAGGAAGGCCACACCTGCCACTGAGGGCCTTGCAGGCCTGGGGACACCAGGGTCAGGGCGTGCTGCTGGCTTTGCTCCAGACTATCTTATAAAGCTCTGGAGACCCACACAGGAGAGGTGCCCACCTCTGCACCCTCTCTGTGTAGAGAAGTGAGGCGTGGGTGTGTGGGGTGATCTGCACAGGCCACAGCGGTCTGCGGCAGGACCAGCGTCAGATTCCGATCCCTCACGCCAGTGCCATTTACTGTGGTTCTCAAACTTGCATGGGTGCCAGGGACCCTAGGTTGGACTCTGGAACCCCAAGCCCAGCTAGGCTCCTCCTGCTGCCCATGTAGCCCTGAGAACCCCTCAGTACCTCCATCTGCCCATGTGTAAGGTACTTATGTGGTTCAGCTGCTGGGCTGCCAGCCGTGCCAGCTGGACAGGGTAGGGGCCCACATGAGGTGCAGTGCTGTGTCCACCGTCCTTGGCACTCAGAGCAGAGGGGGCTGAGCACGGCTGCACCCTGTTCCTGTGCCCATAGGCAGGGCGCCTCTGGCGCAGAGTGACTTGTCATGGGGCAGTGCCCCACAGGGTTCCAAAGACCTGGGACCTCAGAACACAACCTTACTTGGAAGGAAGGTCTTCGCAGATTCATTATTTAAGGATGTGCAGTGAGCTCAGCCCGGATTAGGGGGACTCTAAGTCCAATGTGGTGTCCTTAAGTGAGCAGGGAAAGGACACAGAGACAGAGAAACAGCCCTGGAAGATGGAGGCAGGGACAGCAGCAGCCACCAGGCACAGAAGAGGGGGGAAAGGTCCCTAAGCACCTCAGAGCAGCACGGCCCTGCCACACCTCAGGCTCTTGGCCTGTAGAGGCCTCCCAGTCCCTGCGGAAGCCCACTAGCATCGGAGCCGGCCAGGAGGGGTGGGGTCCTTGTGTCCTCCTGGACAGGTTCCCCTCAGAGCCCGGGAGGCCAGGGGCCGGACGGGTGTGGAGGGCTGTGGGGGAAGAACACCACCACCACAGTGCCTCACCCCTCAGGACTTGGCCCCACGCCTCCTGAGGGAGCAAGCACAGTCTCCCATTGAGGAAGCTCTGGCTGGGAAAAACAGGTCCCATTCTAGGTGGGTGTCTGGAGCAGGTCACTTCCCCTTTGTGGCCTCGGTTCCCCCATCTGTGAAATGGAAGGCTTCACAAGATGAGCACAGGTGGCTTCTAGCTTGGAAAGACAACTGGCGGGCTGTAGAAGAGGGTACCAAGACCAGAGGAGGGAGAGGACGGCGACAGCCCATGGGACCCTCCAGACTGGCCAATCAGGCCCTCTCCACCGAGCAGCCAAGTGTCCCCAAAAGCACCCGTGTCCAGGGCTTCAGCCTCCAGGCCGCAGCATTCAGAGGTATGTGGAGTGTGCGGGTCTAACCCCAGGGAGAGTTCCTTAGCTGAATGTGCTGGTAGGGGCGGGACCCCGCTCGAGGAAGGGGCCTGAGGGCCCGTCCTGGGCTCTCCCCTTCCTGCCCACCATGAGGTGAGCAGCTCCCTCTGCCAGGCCCTTCCGCCATCTCGTTTCTGTCCTGGATCCAGCTGACCATAGACTGGAGTCCCTAACCCTGAGTCAAAATAAACATGTCTTCTAAGCTGCTCGTCCTTTGTATCCTGTCACAACAACAGAAACTGATATGGACTCTAAGCTAGCCATCTAGACCCTCCCAGGCTGGCCAACCCCCAGCTAACTAATCACCTTCTCCCATGCCACTCAACTGAACCCCCAAGATGGGCCAGCTGGACACCCCCAAACCAGCCACTGAAGCCTCCTCTGGCTGGCTAATCAGAGTCTCTCATGCCAGCCAACTAGACCCCAGGCCCATGGATGGGTCCCCTAGACCAGACTCCACATGCTGACATTTGGGGTGTGCCGGATTAAATAAAACACCGATTTCAGCATTCATGTTCTCTGTGCTTGGGGCCACTGGAGGCGCTGGGGCCCCACAGAGGTTGCACCAGCTCCTACGCGATGCTGTGACCTGGACTGGCACAGTCAGGCCCGGCAGGTTCAGTCAGAGCTCCTGGAACCCAGCACCAGCAGTCGCTCAGTAAAAAAGCTGTTGAGGGAGCCTCGCTCACCCTACGAACACAGGCAGGACATAGAATCACTTGCCCAAGGCAGGGATGGCAAAGGGTGAGAGATTGCGAGGCCGCTGTGCAAACGCACTCAGAGCGCTAAGCCGAGCGTGGCAGGACCTGCGGGACCCACAGTCCAGAAGAGCCCAGGGTGAAGCCTGGTGGGCAGAGCTGGGTCGTGAACCCAGAAAGGGCCTTGGAGTCCAGTACGTGCCATGCTGGGGGATCTGCATGCTGGGGCTGTGTGGGGACTGCGGCAAGGGGAAGAGGTCTGGGTGCGGGATGGGAACCTCGAGCCTGGGGACCCCCGGGAGTGGGAATAACAGCACCCACCCCATGAGTTCACCCCAGTCAGGGAGTCTGACCTTGTCAGACACAGTGTGTTGTGGAGACGCCCAGGTCAAGGGCCTCGAAATGACACCACGCTGGAATAGGGACAGAGGTCCGTAGCGGAGTGGGGAGAGGTGGGAGGGAGAGGAGTCTGTGAGCGGCGTGGGGCGGGAACGGGGGGCCACGGTGCTGGGCAGGCCCACCTGGCTTCAAATCCCGCTTGGCACTAAGCTGCACGGCACTGGGCAAACGCACTCCCTCTCTGGGCCTCACCCAGAGATGGCGGCTGCTCTGGGGTTGTCCTGGAGACAGACGAGTTAATCGCATAGAATGCACAGAGCAGGCCTGGCCCAGACTAAGCCCTGGGAAGAATTAGCTATTTATTCTTATTATCTGGCCCAGCCACTCTGATGTCTGGAATTTATCCCAAAGAAGTAATACTAATAAAACTCAGAAAGCTAGGACGTTCAACATGATTTTATCTACAAAAGCAACAGGTTGGAAACAACCCCAAGACTAACTCTTGGCAGAGTGCTACAGAAAGAAAGATGAAGAGCCGCCACCTCAGGAACCAGCACTTGCTCTGACAGAGGCGAAGCACAAGCAGAACACAAGGCACAAAGCCACCCCGCAGCCTGGGTATGGCCCAGGGACCTGTCATCATCACTGTGGGGACCATGAGCCGCTAGAGGGGCTGGTGACAGTCAGGCTCCAGGGGGCAGGGGACAGGGCTGGCCGGCACAGGGCGCAGCAGCTCTAGGCCTGGCTCTGACAGTGGTCCTTGGGTGCCCCTGGCTCCCTCCCACCTGGGATTTTAGCCTGTGTGGGGAGCGGTGTGTGATTGTACACTCCCCAGAGACTTTGGGGGTCATAGCATCTCCCTCTACCTCCCTGGCTGAGCCCAGTCTTGGGTCACCAAGGTACCCCAAGGGACACCGAGGGGCTGGTCCCTTTGTGAGGGATGCCCTGCCTTGACCTATCACCCAGGGGTGGGCACAACCCAAGTACTCTTGGCAGGAGAATGAAAAACAAAACATGGTCTGTCTATGCTACGGTTTGGAATTTTTTCTGGGGTGCGGGGAGGCATTGGGGATCAAACCCAGAATCTTTGCACTGAGCTACATCCCTAGCCTCCTTTTTATAATTTTGAGAAAGGGTTTTACTAAATCGCTAAATTACCTACTCTGAGTTGGACCTTTTGGTCCTCCTCCCTCAGCCTCCCAGAGTGCTGGGACTGCAAGTATGTACGACCATGCCTGGCTTAGTTTCATCTTAAATACTCCCAAGGCCCACGTGTGGAAGGCTTGGCCCCAGCCTGCAGCACTACTGAGAGGTAGTAAAACCCTTAGGCCGTGAGGCAGAGGGGGAGGAAGGTGGGGTACAGGGGGCGCGCCCTTGAAGGGATGCCAGGACCCCCCTTCCTCCCTCCACTTCCTGCCCCCTAAATGCTCCTGCTTGGTGCACTGTGCCACCACAGGCCCCAAGAGCCAGGGCTGAGCCACAGCAAGAGGACTCTGAGGCCGTGAGCCAGCACAAACCTGTCCTGCACTGCTGCTCCAGCAGTCCTATGTTGGCCATCAGGGCCGGCAGAGCTGCCCTGTTGTGGAATACTGTTTGGCCCTGAGAATGGACATGGCACAGACACAGGCTGCCATGGCTGGATGGGGACTGTTCCCCAGGTCACATGCTGAAGGCCTGCACCTGGTGCTGTGTTCAGAGATAGAGCAAGGGGGCCATGCAGACCAGAACTTCATTAAAGGATCACACCACTGACCAGTTCCCAGCTGATGGCGCCACAGGGTGGGGAGTGCAGGAGCCTCTGGGGGGGCCCTGCTGCAGGGTCTGTTTGAAGCGTCCCTACCTCCTGGTGCTCTGTCTCTTTCCTGGCCACCATGAGGGGAGCAGCTCTGCCACCCTACTGAGATGTGCTGCCTTGGCCCAGGCGAGGCACGACCCGTGGATGGATCCTTCTGCAGCCAGGAGCCAAGACAAGCCTTCCTGCTTAGAGCTGCTCTCAGCTCTGTCCCAGCGACAGGATACTGCTCAGCCCTAAGGCCGGGGGAATCTGACATCAGGAGAAAGACCCCAGGCACAGAAGGACCACACAAGCCACCGAGAGGAGCCACGTTCAAGAGATGAGGGAGCAGGGTGGTGGTCAGGCTGGGGCAGGGGACAGCAAGGATATAAACATGCCTCAGGCAATGAGTGGTACCCTCCGCAGGGGCAGATGCCACCACGTGGCCTCTGTTTTATGCGACATCTGCATCTGCATCATTGGATATCCTGACCACTGCCTGTGTGCCCTGTACTGGGAAGGCCCACGGCCAGGGCACTCAGGAGTAAAGCTCCCGGCCCTGGTCCTGTAAGATCAAGCCTGCGGCTCACACATCTTCACTCCCCAAGCATCTCCCAGTCCTTGGGGTTGCTGTCTGGCATCTCAGAGTGAGCAGGGCCTCTTCAGCGTCTCTCCCCACTGTGCAAATAACGCTCCCCTTCCCTCCTGGGACCCTGTTCCCTTTGTGCATGCAGTAGTGGTGGAGCTATCGATCAAGAGGCTCTGCCTTTCCTGTACTGAGGGCCGGGTATAAGACCTCTGCTGGACCAATCAAATGCTCTCTTGAAACTGTTTCTTCCTGCAGTGGGAACCTAGGGTGGGCTCTTCCTCCTGGCAGGCACCTTCCTGCTTTTTATTTCCTTTCTCTTGCAGCAACCCCTGCTTCTGGGATATTCTGTCCTTAGCCATGCCGACCAGGATCCGTTCCCATAGCCTGCAACCCAAACTCCTACACCTGCCCAGAGCTCAAAGACTGGGCCACAGAGCTGGTGGGTTCGATGACAGCAACCATAAGCTATAACAACAGGGGGCACTGGGTGGGTGGAGGGCCATGTATCAGGCACTCCTGACCAGCCTCTAGGGCCTGTCATGAGCCCCTTTGCCCACAGGGAAACTGAGGCACATGTTTCAGGTGTGCTGGTGGCAGTGGTGGCCAAGTGGTCTTGGCAGGGGGGTGGTGGATGGGACTTGGCATGGGGTACCTGCTGCAGCAGGTGAGGCAGGGGTAGCAGAGTGTGTATTCAGGCCGCTGCTGGGGTACACAAGAGGGACCGAGTGTGGCTTCACATCAGGTCCCTGGGTGCAGAGGGCTGCTAGGGCTGATGCACCTGGACCCCTTGGCCAAGCTGCCCTGAGCTTCAGGCTGGGTAGGGGGTCCAGTGGGATAGGAGGTCAGGTGGGACAGAAGGTCCATGCTTCCCACCACTCCCACCAACACCCCTCCATTATTTTATGTCTTTCTGGAGTTTTCTCTCTGCTCCTGGCCTTTTCCTTTCCCCTGGCTTGAGGCCCATGGGCCCTCCTTAGTCAGATGAGGACAGACCCCGGGTGTCTTGGGGTTGCACCCTGGCCGTACCAGACTCCCTTGTCCAGGCCTCTCTCCTTTTCTCTCCACCTGGGATCCTCTCTGATAGGGAACTAAGGCTCTTGATACTGACTTTCCAGTAGTCAGAGCCCCAGGAGGCTCAGTGCCAGCATTTACAGCACACCTGCCTCACACAGAGCTTGGGGCGGTATCCCCCCTCTACAGGGCAGCAACAGGGCCCCTGGGTTGCCTCCCGCAGCCCGCACGCCTGCCCTCCCCGCTCCCTCTCGCCCTCACCCGAGAGTGGGGCAGGGCCTCCACCTTACCTTTCAGGCAGGACAGCTTAAGCCCCATGTTGGTGCCGCTGTGGGCCTGTGGAGAGAAGATAGCACTCAGAGAGGGCACGAGGCCAGGCCTGGTGGGGGCCTGGTGGGCGCAACAGGAGCAGGGGCAGAGACCTACTGTGAGGTCACAGTGCCCGCTGACTGCACCTGGCTGAATCTGCTGGTAAATGGAGTCTGCACTGGCAGTAAACCTCCTAGGTGGGTGCCTCAAAGCTAAATACAAGAGAGCCTGGCGCCCTGCCCTGTGAACATCAGGCCAAGGCTGTAGCCAGGGATGCGGGGAAGAACCAACACCGCTCAGCCTTTCCTGGCAGGGGTCAGAGAACAGAGGCTCAGAGACAGAGGACCCCTGGCCAGGCCACCAGGGTCAGTGCACTTCCTGTTGCAACCATGTGGCCTCCTCCTCCATGCAAACTCATGCAGACCCAAAGAACTGAGCCCGGAAGGGTGTGCAGTCCCCAGTTCACGGGGAATTAGCAGCATCCTGAGCCATGTTCCATGATGTCTCTGTGGCCGTGAGCCCTTAGAACCCTGACTCACTGATAACTAAAGGCGCCGTGTATTCCTGACCCTCCATACCCCAGCCTATGAGGTAGGCTGTGCCCTAGTCCACAGACATGGGGAACGAGGCTCAGCGAGGCGGTGTCTGCTGCTCTGGGCCGCTCAGCTTCCAGGGAATCATGGATCAGACTAGGAGCCAGCCTGGTGCCTAGGCTGGAGCCACAGCCCTTACCGGGAAAGGAGGACTTATTTCCTCATGGAGAGTAGGTCCCAGTGCCTGAGAGGTGGCTGCAGGCCAAGCTGTTCCTTCATATCTGGAGGCTGCTGTGTGCCAGCCCCGAACCAGGCTGGTGAGGGCACATAGGTGTGCAATGACCCCCAGGAGGCCACTCTGGCCCTGCAGACATCCTGAGATAGCTCGGGGTCTGTGATGCACCTGCCCACCTCCCCTACTGGGGAGCCCTGAATCCATTCCCATGCGTCTCCCAGCTTCCTCATTCCCCTGAAGAGTTTCTTGATTATTACCAATGCAGGGGTACATCAGGCCACAGGGGTCCTGTACCCAGATCTGTAGTCAGAGCAGCAGAGAAAAGAGTGAACCCCCTCTAGAGGCCGGGTGTGGGTGGCAGTCCCTGAGCGTGGAGGGTGGCACTGGCCAGGTGGCGGAACCTAGGCTCAGCCTCCCTAAAAGCAGCAGGACTGAGCCACACAAGGAACTACAGCCCAGGCAGCAGGCATAGATGGTGTAGGGTCAGAGGAAACTAAGGGGCCTGGGAGTGCAGGGCACAGCAGACAAGAAGCCACAGGTAAGTAGGCCCTAGGGGCCTCAGAGGCCAGGGGGAGAGGAGGCTGAGTCTGGGGATCAGGTATGGGCTGGTGATGTGCAAGGGTGAGGCTGTGCAAGCCCTGGCGACTGTCCCAAGGGTGGTCAATGGACTCAGCTAGGCCCACATTGGAGTCAGGGTTGTCAACCTGCTGCTGTTTGGACGGCAGGGAGGAGGGAGTCAGAGGAGGGAGCGGAGGTATCCAGTGCCTCACTGCTCCACACAGCCTGGCCCCCCTGGGGGGTGGGGTTTGTGCAACACGGTCTCAGGCTGTCTCAGCCCTGCTGACCCAGAATCTACACTCTCACCACAGCTGACCACAGAACAGAACCACAGGGAGCTTTCAAGACCTGTGCTTGCCTGGGTCCCCATTCATGGGAACTGGTCTGGGGTGCGGCTTGGCACTGGGATTTTTTAAAGCTGGGGGGTGCTGAGGATGAGGGCTGAGGCCTCCTGGGGAGGAGGAGGAGAGCTGGGGCTGGAGGGAGCGGGGCCCGAGGGCAGGCCTCTGGAGACAGCTGGCACCTTTCCAGGACCCTTGCCATGTGCCAGTGCTGTGTGGAGCTGCTCTGCGTGTGTATAGTCCATTCTTGCAGTGCTCCTGTGGGGTGGGGCTTGTTCCTACCGGCACTTCTCAGGGCAGGAACCTTGAGAGTTAGTCTGCACAAGGCCATAGGGGCTACAAGTGGGAGAACAGGCACTTGAACTCAGTACTTTGGACTTGGGAGCTCATCTTCAACCTCCAGGCAGACCTGGGTGCCCAGGAGTCCCCAGAGGCACAGAGCTTCAGCAGTGGGTGGGTAGATCATGCTGGCCTCCTCTCCTCCCGGAGTTGGACCTCTATCCTGCAGCTTAGGGTGGGCCTCTCATCACACTGACCCTATGAGGCCACCCTACCAAAGATGTCACCAAGCTGCCTGGGTCTGGGGCCCATCTCCTAGCATCTGGGTCGGGGCTGGTATGCAGCTCAGCAGCAGAGTGCTTGCCTACCATACACAAGTGCCTACAAGAGAAAGCTGGTTTCAGCCTAACAGGTTGAGTGCACACCTCAGCCCAGGTTGGAAGACCAGAGAGCTGTGCTGAAGGCCTCACAGTTGAGCCAGGTCTGGAGCCCACTGCACGACACGCCAACCAGTGGCAGGGCACAGGAGTGGGATCCACAGTGGGGCAGGGGTCTCGGAGGAGCCGGAAGACAGAGTTCACCCACACTTCTGTTTTCTAAAGCAAGGAAATGGCCCAAAGAAAAGCCGTACCTTACGGACAGTGTAGGGTCAAGGTTACATTTCCTGACTGATCACTGTAGTGTGTTTCATAGGCCGCGGTCCTGCAGCCCTGAAGGGGCTGGGCTGGGCGGGCCCCCACAAGCCCCCTGCAACACAGCCCGCAGCTTTGAGCCTCAGGTCCTATCTCCTGGTGCTGCCTCGCCAGCCAGCAGGGGCTGTGTGTGCGCTGGCCCTCACCACTGTCCTGGAGAGCTGTCCCAAGTTCATAGGTCTGGTCCCCAAAGCTGTCTTGTGATGTGAAGAACTCCTCTCACTTCAAGATACCCAGGACAAGGAGAGATGAGGAGGACAGAATGCGGCCAGGATGGCCTTGCCTGGCTTCCGGGGACAACAGCAAGGCAGACGAACCTCCATGTCAATGTGTCCTGTGGAGGGACTTGTCTCCAGTTGTCAAGAGTTCCCAGACTGAGTCCCCCTGCTCTACCTCATGATGCGGAGCTTCTGCCTCCCACAGGGACAACTCCTAGGTGGGGGCTGGGTGGTTGCCAGGCTGGGGGTCGCAGGTCCAGAGGCGCTGAGGGCTGAGGCGGTCCACTGAGTCCTCAGTCCTGCCTTGGCAGGTGCAGGGCTCTGTGCTGTCCTCTCTACAGCAGGCGCAGCCTCCACCAGCACGCGTCTGGGATGCAGCTGGGGCCATCGCTGCCTTCACCATCACTGCCATCATCACGGGTGTGACAGTGCCATGGTGTCCCTGGAGGGGGCGGTGTTGGACCAAGGGCGCCCACAGTGTGGCCTGATTCCCGTGTGGCTTGTTGTGCTGGGCAGACTCCTGGGGCAGGGTAGGGAGACCGTTTACTCCCCTGGGAAAGAGCTGGTCCCTGTGGGGACTTGGCACATGTTCACCCTGGGAGAGGTGCCTGGGTGACAGGAGGCCGTGGGAGCGGAAGCTGAAGCCAGGCCTTCCTTTGAACCGAAAGACACAGGCACGTCTGTGGCTGTGTCCTCGCTTCAGGCTCCCACGTCCTGAGCTGCTGTCTGCCGTGTCCCTGTCTTAGGCTGGTTCCTTATTAAAAGGAGTCCCCTGCGCCCTGACAACACCGACGAGGTGGACAGAGCGCCCTACTCTGAGCAGGGGCAGACTCATGGGGCATGGGCTCCCTGGGACCGGTGAGGCTTTAGTTCAGTCCATGCGTGGTGTCCTGGGTTTGTCACCTTTATAACCAGAAAACAGAGTGGGAGGCATCCCAAGGCCACCAGTGCTGCCAGCAGAGTTTGCTGAACGCAAAAAACCTTCCCTTCACACAGACTTGGCTCAGTTTAAGCTTCCCCCAGAATCTGATTGGTAATTACATGCACAACAGCTAGAGGCCAAACAAGTTCTTTCTTGAATCTGGGCATACAAGTCTCTCTATTGCCAAAGGGTCACAGGATCCCCTCTGGTGACAGGGACAGGCAATTATAAGAACTGATTTCCTGCCCAGGGTGGTAGCACAGGCCTATAATCCAGCACTGTGAAGGCTGAGGCAGGAGGATCTCAAGTCTGAGCCCAGCTTGGGGAACTCAACAAAACTTTGTTTAATAAGTAAATAAATAAATAAATAAATAAAGGGCTGGGACACGAAAGCCCTGGATTCAGTCCCCACTGCTACACCCACCCACCCACCCACACCCACACCCACACCCACACCCACACACACACTAACTTCCTCCTGCAGATGTCCATGGCCTTCTGGTCTGCAAACCAAGCAGCATCTCTAAAACCACAAGCACATCTGGAGAAGAGACGCTGCCCCGGGGCAACAGGCATTTGCCCAGCAGCCTTAAAGTCAGGGGCTGTAAATCACCAGCCCACACCTCTGGCTATGCTGGGTTCGCCCTCAGCAGGTTTTCAGCAGGACTCGAAAAGTGAAGCAGGGTGTTCTTTGCACAGAATAAAGTTACTGAGCTGTGGCACAGGGCCGAGGGTGGCCAGACACGCTGCTCGCCTGGAGGCTGCAGTTAGGGTCCCTGCCGCAGCATTCGAGGCCTCCCTGGCTTCTCCGTGGGTTGGTGAGGCTGGGCCCTTCCTGGAGGGTGTCACAGAAAATCAGAGGCAGATCCGGCGGGAGCGGCACTGCCAGTTCAGTATAGTTCAGTGACCATAGCCAGTCACCTCCAACCCGCAGTCACATCAGCACAAGCCTGAGGCCTAGAGTCACCGAGGCCCCTCACCTGCCTCCTCCACAAAGACCTCCTTTAAGGGCCAGGCTGGGCAGGGCAGGAGTGAGGAAGCTGAGGAATGTGACAGTTTGCCCAGGTGGGTGGAGCGGGAGGCAGAAGGCAGATGTCAGGGCCGGCTGGCCAGCTGGGCCGGGGCCTCTCCCACCCAGGGCCCCTGCCGCATCCACAGGGAAGAGTGCACTGCTCAGCGCGGCTCTTTAATTCGGGTCTTTGTTTTTTGGGTACCAGAAATCAAACTCAGGACCTTGCACTTGCCAGGCGGGCGCTTGTGCCACTGAGCCATACCCCCAGCCCAATTTGGGTCATCTCTAGGACAGGCACTTCTTGCCACTGGCCCAGAACCCTGCAGTTCCAGCCACAGGGACAGGGACAGAGGCAGTAGCAGGTGCCGGGGCCTGCGGCTGCACCCGAGTGCTCACAGGTCAGCCCTGGGACCTGCAGGAGGCGGCCAGTCCCCTCTAGAGCCTCTCACTGCAGGAAGTGGGGGGCAGCAAATCCCCCAAACCTGCCCCCCCACCACGTTGGCCCCCCCCCATGCCACCTCTGGGCCACTGTGAGACTGTACTCTCAGAACTCTACACCTGACTGTATGTTACCCATCAAGGAGAAATATGTCCTTGTGCATCTGCCTGAAAGGGGCAGCCGAGAAATGACAGAGGAGTTGGGCACAGTGCTGCTCAAGTCAGCCGCAAGGTGTGCAGACCAGAGCTGGGAGGGGCGGCGGCTGGGTGGGAGGGGTTTCTTGGTCTGGGGCACACAAGCAACACGAGTATACTACCACGTGCATGATACCTCTTTTGATGATGATGGCCTGTGCATGTGTGCCCGTGCATGGTGCTGGGATGGACCCTCGGGCCTGCCCCTGACACCAGCCACATGCCATGGGTCAGTTGCTTTACCTGCACCGGCCTGTTTCCCCCACCTTGAAAATGGAAAGGAGAATAGTAAGAGGGCTGGCGTGGGGAGAAACACGGGGTTGGCACAGGACTGTGGTTGGTGAGCTCTGCATGTGGCTGCCCTCACTTGAATCCGAGACTTGGCTCACTCACAACCGCCAGCGTGGCCCAGACTCCGCCTAGAGGTATGGCCCTGTGGGGTGCACCCAGCAGAAGGAGGGCATGTCCTCAGGGAGATTAGGCTGCAGCTTTCCGCCTCCTTGGGCCAGGTGGAGGGATTAAGTATTTCCGTGAATACACAGCCCCCCCTCCCATCCAGAGGAGTGGCAGCCAGAGGCAGGGATGCACAAGATGTGTTTGCAGCCTGGATAGGTCAGAGGGCCTGGATAGGGAAGGGGCCTGTAAGGGAAGGGGTGCTTTCTGTGTTCAGTGTAGCCCAGAACTGGGGCATCCTAGAAGTGCCTGGGGTGCTATGCAGTAGACACCAGCTGGCCACCAATGTGAGCCTCCCGAGGCCTCAGTGTCCCCATCTGTAAAATGGGGTGTGTGTTCACCCGGTACTACTATGGAAGGGCCTCCTACCCACAGCCTTCCAGCCCTCTCTCAACTTCTCCCTCGGTTCCATCACGGCCCGACTGCCAGAGGCCCGCCCCTGCCCCCGCACTCCAGGGAGCTTCGGGTCCTCCACTTTCTGGGCACCTTCTCCAGCTCCACGGGCTCAGCAGCCCAGCGGCTGCCGCCCGCGCGGTCGCCATTCGCGGTTGGAACCTGCCTGGATGCCCGGAGCGCAGGGGGCCCTAAGTGCGGGCTCATGAATAATACATCGCGGATCCTCGGAGGGGAAATGGCTCCGCCCGGCCGCCCCCTCCCCCCGCCGGCTCCCCGCCAGCTCCGGCAGCGCTCGTGACGGCGCGGTATCAGGTGGACCCGGCCAGGGAGCGCGGGACACACCCCCACTTTCCCGGCCGCGCCTGCGGGCCAAGTGTGCGGGAAGTTGGGGGGACGCCGGGACCAGGGGCCCGCCCCGCGCGGGCTCCCCGCCCTCCCCGGGCCGCGCCCCTCCGCCGCGGGAGCTGACCCCGCCGGCCGGGGCTGCGGCTCAGGAGCGAGCAGCGTGCAGTGGTCCCGCGGGCGGGCGGGCGGGCGGGGCACTCACCGCAGGCTGGGGGCGCACGGGGCGGCCAGGCTCGGGGCCGCTGCGACGGCCTGCAGGAGAGCACCGCGGGGGTCATGGCCGGGCCGGCGCTCCCGGGCCGCCGCGCGCACGCCGGCCCCCGCCCCGCACCAGGGGGCGTTGCTTAAGGAGGCCCCGCCCCTCCCCGCCCACCAGACCCCCGACTCCCCACCCAGTCGTTGCCATCGCCCCGCCCCTTCCCCGCCCCTTGGGGCGACTTCCCGGCCCAGGAGGTTGGAAGGGGCGCTCCGGATCCTCCCACCCTGTACCCCTCCGCCTGTAATCGCCACCGCCCAGCCCTTGATACCACGCCGCTCACCTCGCGGCTAGCACTGTTGGGAGCAGTGAGTGGATTCTAGGTGTTGGGGTCTGGCCGTTGGGGTCTGGCCCTTCGGCTCCCCACACACGCCGCGGCACCCCACTTCCGGGAGCGGGTTGGGAGTGCAGCTGCCTGCAGGCGAGTCCCGCATGTGCCCGGCATCCAGGGGGTTCCTTGGGAGACCCCTCCTGGGACTTCTGCAGACACCTGCCGGCTCACGAGGAGGAACGAAACAACCCCAACGTGTCCTTCATGTCATTGTCACAAGCCTTTGTGCCATCCCCACCCAACACGCCCAAAGTCTGCACGCTCTGCCTCTGTGGGTTCTGGTGCCTTGGAAGGGAAAACTGAGTCCAGAAAAGGAGCGTGACATTCCTTGGTGAATGGGGAAAGGTCACAGAAAACAGCCAGCGTCCTAGTGTCCTTGCTTGGGGTCATCCCTCAAAGCTTGGTTATCTTTTGGGTCCTGGACATTACTAAATCCAGAGGGATGAGCAGGAAATGTATCGTCCCCTCTCCCAACAACTCAAGAGGGTGGGGTGTTCCTCTCACCGACCCCATCCCATAAGCACGAGAGACTGGGCCTGTGGGGAGCCAGAGGCTGGTGCGTGGGGGTTGGGGGAGCTGGGGCAATCAATATGCCCCTGCCATGTGCCCAGGCCGTGGGCAGCCCCGGGAAGCCAGAACACCAGTAGCTGCTCAGCAACCAAGACCTGGCGTATGCTCCGGATAGACTCCGAGACCCTGAAGCCAGGCCTCTCTTGTGGTCTCCTCCAAGGCCTGCTGTCCCTACCTCCCAGGACCAGGTGCCCTTTCACGCTTGCACATGTGTGATTAATATTTATGGCTTCTGCGGCTGGTCCCTGCCCTTCTCTGGGGACTCCTGGTGTCCCAGTCTGTGCGGGAGCACCTCACCCACCACAGGTCCCCAGAGGCCACTTCCTCCTGGACTGCTAGGGTCCACGTCCAGGTCCTCTGGGGCAGGGGAGGCTATGGGGCAGGAGTGCTCCAGACAGTCTCCTTTGCCTGGATGGCAGGCATAGTCCTGGGTCTGGAGGGTAGAGGGGCGAGGCCTTCCTCACACAGACAAGCGCTGCAGGGCAGGCTGTTGTGCAGACGGGCATCAGCCTGGCTCTGGAAGACGGGGCTCCTTCCTTGCATGAGGTGGACCATGCCCACTGTGAGGGCCCCTCAGAGTCACCCGCCATGGCGCCCACAGAGCACCCAACATTGTTCTCCCCTTTCCCACGTGTGGGGCGCTGGCTTAGGAGGGTGCAGGTCCCCCAGCCAGTGATAGGGTCCTGGGCTCTCGGGGGACCACTGCCGGGAGGCAGGGCTGTGTCTGGGTGCCTGTGTGGCTGAGGCAGGAATGGGAAGAGGCTGTTCTCCCCAGGGGCCTGCGCCCCTGAGGCCTTGGGCTTTGTGCCCAGAACCAGGCCGCTCCCGCTGCACTGTTCTCCATGATGGGGCTTCCCTGTGTACCTCAGATGCCAAGCTCTGCCCATGAGATACCAGCAATACAGTCCCCAAAAGCTGTGAGAGTCAAAAATCCTCTCCAGATACTGCTGGCAGTCACTGGACCCCAATAGCCCTTGGCTGAGAACCCCTGTCCAGTCCCCTCCAGGGTTTCCAGCCCCAACAGCATGCCAAAGCCGCCTGGGGAGCTTAAAACTAGGCAAATGGAAATGATGCCACAGCTCAAGCTGGTGTGGTGGTGCACACCTATTTATCCCAGCACTCAGGAGACTGAGGCAGGAGGATTACCTTAGGCTCAAGGCCAGCCTGGGCTACATGATGAGACTGTGTGACTGTTGGCCAAAGGCTGGCCCAGGTGTACCCTGGCATGGAGGGGTGGTGGTGCAAATGCCCCTCACACGTGGCTTACTCTGCCAGAGGACTAAGGAGCTGCATCCAGAGCCCATCTGACATCGTGTTCCTGTAGCTAGCTGAGGTGCCAGCCCCAGGGAATGGGCCTGGCTTTGAGCTGGGCAGAAGTGCAAGTTGCTGGAGGGTACCAGAAGCTCTGGCAGGGGAAGGGCCACATGACTGCCTCTTCCCCTTCCCGGACACTGGGATGTGAGAGGGTCTGGGGCAGCCTGGAGAGAGACTGAGGCTTGGGGCCCAGGCTAGGCACCACTTCCTGCATCTGAATCATCTGGGGCCCCGGACCATGGGGCTGCTGGACACTGGGATTCCTTGGGGAGGTGGCTGCGAGGTTGGCTGCTGACATCTGTCCTGAATGCCCCCAATCCCCCTACCCCTGCCTAGGTGGTAAGACCCCCAGGTCTGCAGAGGCAGCAGGAGAGAAATATGGGGCCACTGCTAGGGAAGACCCCACAGCCCTTCACAGTTTCTGGGCACTGGCCTGCGTGCAGCCACCTGCCCCTCCAGAGCTAAGGAGCTGAAGCCAAGGATGGGCAGCACAGAGAAACAGAATGGGTGGGGCCTTGGTGGGGTGGGAGTTAAAACCTAGCAAGGAAGGGCCAAGCCAGAAGGAGCCTGAACTGTCACTCTGCCTCTGGAAGTGTCCCTCCCGCCTCTTTCCTCCGCCAGGGAGCCCTCTCCCACCCTCACTCTGAGCAGGTGTCGCTTTGCCTGTGCAGGCCTGACCCCTCTGGCAGCAGTCCTGGGTGGGACCCAGCTGCCCTGTCGCCCACCCCTTGGCTTGTGGAGAGCAAGGCCGCTTGCCCAGCGCACTCGGGGAGTGGATGGAGGAAGGATGGAGAGGCCCAGGTCTCTGGGGACCAGGGAAGCAGATGCTTCCACGTGAAGAAGCAGACGCCACCGCCCACTCCCAAGGGAAACCATCTGCCAAGTGCCACGCCAGCAGGGAGTCTGTGGAGCTGTGGCAGCCGCTGTGCCTGCTGGCTGTGCCTGGGAGCCGGGGAGGGCCTGGGCCTGGGTGTGGGTCACACTCTTTGCGGTCTCCCCAGCAGCTGGTGCTGTAAAGTGGACATGTAGGAGCTGAGTTTGTGGCTGTGCTGGGGAAGCAGGGGCTGTACAGGAGGGGCCGTGGGGAGGCACAGGTGTGGTTGCCATGGACTCCATCAGGCCAGGCCTAAACTCCAAGGGGCCACAGGGGCCCAATATCATCCCAGTTCAGGAGGCCCCACCCTGGTGCCCAGCAGCGACAATATGAGGTTGATGGGGCTAAGCTGAGCAGGGTGGGACACGCTGTAGTCCCAGTTTGAGTCCTGCCTAGTCAACTTAGCAGCTTAGCCAGATCCTGTCCAAAAATAAAAAATTAAACAAGGGCAGGGGTGGGGATATGGCTCTTGGCACAGCACCTGCCTGGCGAGCTCGAGGTCCTGAGTTCGATCCCCAGTACCCAAAAATGAATGAATGAATGAATGAATAAATAAATAAACAAGGGCCAGGGATGTAGCTCAGTGCTAATGTTCTGGGTTCAACCCTCAGTAATGAAAAAAAAGTGGAGGAGCTCCTGGCAGCTCTGGCTCAACCCCTGGCCAAAGCACCACCCACTCACACCTGCTTGGAGGGCTGGGCCCTGGGGCGGCGGCGGGGGGGGGGGGGGGGGGGGGGGGGGGGGTTGAGACATCTTCTCCGGCACCGACTTCCTGTTTGTAGCCAGTCCTGAGTGTGTGCCAGGTTAGGTGATGGCCGCCCTGTGTCCTTCTTCCCACTGCCTGACTCTGGGCTGGCCCTGACCTGGCTGCCCGAGTTTGGGACAGAAATGGCCCTCTGTGGGTTCCTGGACGGCCTCTGTAGCATGGGTGGCTTCTGCTCGCTTGGGCTGGGTGTCTGAGTGTTTTCTTCAGCTCATGCTGAAATCTAGCCCCCACTGTAGAGGGGGACATGGTGGGGCCTGTAGGAATTTAGTGCTGCCCCCAGTGTAGTCCATGAGCTTGAGGGAGCTTGCCCCCTGCTTCTGCAGCAGGAGGGCCCAGCAAGGGGCACTGTCTCTGGAGCAGAGTAAGTGCTCGCCAGACACCAAGCCATCGAGGCCTTGGTCTTGGAGCTCCAGCCCCAGAACCGTGGGCAGGAATTTCTGTACTTTGTAAATTATCCAACCTAATGTACCTGTCAGAGGGGCCTAGATAAACAGACAGGAGGCTCCTTCCAGAACCCAGACGCATGTCAGAGCCACAGGGACCTGGGGGCAGACTCTCTGGGCACAGCCCCTGTGAGCTCCCAGCCAACACCAGCTGCCCCACCCAGCCTGTGCACAAGCCAGCTCTTGGTCCACCCAGGTGAGCCCATCACCCGACAGCAGGGCTGCCCAAGAACTGCCTGCCCCTGCCTAGGCAGCCCCCCAGTATTGGCATCAATACACAATGGTTATTTGAAGGTAGGAAGCCATGGGATGGTCATTACACAGCAGTAGGTAGCTGAGATATGTCTGAGCTGACATTTTCTCTAAACCTTATTACAGCAAATTAGGTTTAAGAATCAGCTTGGGTTGCAATTAGATTTTTGAACTATTTCAAGTGTACCAAAAAGCACAGAATATGGGAAAAGGCACACTAGATATTTACCATCCAGCTGTAGCAAACCAGAAATCTGCTTTATGTGCCTGACATTCTCCTTCCTTAGGAAATTTGGAAATCTGTGGGAGCAGCAGAGAGATGCCGGGTGCTGGGCAGTGTCCACATGGTGTCCCAGGAAGTGTGCAGCAGCGTCTGTGTGGACCTGCAGGGTTGGTGGGTGGGGGAAGGACAGAGGCAGCTGTAGGCTGGACTCCACTCTCAGGAGAGTGCATGGCTTGGGAAGTCACCCAGCCTTTCTTTTCCTTTTCTTTTTCTGAAATTCTGGGGACTGAACCCCGGGCCTTTGCACTGCAGTCCATCCCCAGCCCTTTTATGTTCTATTGTGAAATGGGGATCTTACTAAATCACTAAGTTATCCAGGGTGGGCTGACCTGAATTGTGTTCCCGCTGCCTCAGCCTCCTGGATTCCTGGGATTACAGTGTACATCTCCACAGCTGATAATCACTTAGCTGTTCTGAGTCTTGGTTCTCTTCCCTGAATTGGGGCATGGAGGTGGGTACTAGCTGGAGTCACCCCAGAGTCCAGGGCACCAGATGAGCCCCAAACAATGTTGTTCGAGACCCACAGGCACCTAATAGCAGGGCAGCACTGTTTTATCCCCTCTGCAGATGTGTGGGCCTGGTGTGTGGAACAGTATTGTCATCTTGCTAATCTCAGGCAAGTGGGCAACAGGGCCTAGGTGCCATGGGGGCAGCTGGTCAGGAGCCCTCACCATGCTGCCTCTCTGTGTGCACTGCTGAGGTCACACCCAGGTGACAGGGACAGCAGAAAATAGCTCTAAGAAGGCACATCAATTGCACCCTGAGGGAAAGGTAGCATTCTCCAACAGGTGTGAAGCGCAAGGGCCGGTGGTTACTCCCTCAACGTAAAACTGTCCCGAAGGCACGGTCATGAATGCGCAATAAGCTGCAGACGGCAAGAGGACACTTGCCTGCCACGTGTCTGAGAAAGGGCTCAAGCCCAGAGCAGAGAGCTCCAGGAAGTCAAAAGCAGAAAGGCAAAGAACCATGGAGACGAGGCAAAGGCTGGTATGTCCTTGTGGAGGAAGCCCGGGTTCCACCCCCAGCACCATGACCCGAGCCAAACCAACCCCTGACACCAGCAGCAAGAACCATGGACACAGGAGCAGAAAGCAACTGTTCCTCCTGGAGCGAAAGTGGCCAAGCATAGGAAAGGAAGCCGCATGTCCTTAGTCACCAGAGAAGGGCAAAGCAAGGCCACAAGGAGCGGCAACTGTGTACGCAGAGGAAAGAGCGAAGCAGAGGCGGATACTGGTGAGGACGTGGAGGAAGCCCTCCTGCTGAACGCACAGCAGCTGCGCTGGAAGTTTTCAAAAGTCAGAAAACAGAAACAAAAAACCAAAAAAGCAAAAGTCAGACCTTCACTTTCCCCTCAGCCTGGCGGCTCCACCTCTTGGATCTGCCAGAGGAAACCCGCTCCACTCACAGGTCAGACAGCAGGTAAGAACTGTGCGCACGCCGGAGCACTGCTTGGCCAGGAAGGGGAATGTGGTGCTGGCACTCGTGGCACTGTGCTGTGGACAGACCTCAGGGACAGAAGCAGACACTGGTACTGGGATTTGTCCCAGACAGGCCGAGCCTCAGAATCGTCAGCAGCTGGGTGGGAATGAGGATGGCTCCACGTGGGCAGAGACTGCACAATGATTAAAATCTTTAAATTGTGTGCGGAAAGCTGGTGAAATTGAAGGTGTGAAAGTGACTCCTCTGGGGCTGGGGTGGGTCTCAGTGGGAAAGAGAGTGCACAGCGTGTGTGAAGGCCTGGGCTCCATCCCCAGCAACACACACACACACACACAGCGGCACAGTCACTCCTGGACAGTCATAGCGCGATGACAGTGATGTCCCACTGACCGTAGTCCCATGACAACACCACCAGGGAGTGACCGCAGAGCTGCACCAGGCAGAGGCCCTTCCCTGGGAAAGTGGCCCAGCCCTAGTGGCCAGGTCTCCTGCAGTGCTGAGATGGCCTTGAGGGCTCCTGTCTGCAGGGAAGAGGAGAAGGATTCTCAAAGTGGGTGCTGAGCCGGAATGGAAAGAGGTGTGAGAAGAAGGCTCCAGAGAGCGGAAGCCGCAGGGAAGGACGGCGAGGGATGGGTGGGTAGGAGCAGAGAAGGAGGCAAGAGTGGCAGCCTGCAGTGGAGAAAGGCAGGCACTGCCCCAGGCTCTTCGAAGTTAGGGTACCCTTGGGGCCAGGGGTCCAGTCTGGGTCCCAGCCACACTTACAGTGAGGAGCTGGAGAGGTATCCAGCATTCGCTCATGGCACAGCTTCCTGCACATCTCTGAGCGCCCTCAGGGGCTGGCAGTGTGGGGACTGCACAGCAAGGGGCCTGCAGCCCCAAAGTGCAGGGGTGTAGGGCTAAGCAAAGGGGCGAGCCTGGTAGGGTGGGAGTGACTGATCAGTAGGCAAGGCGGCTGGGCTGGGGGACCCGAGGGCCAAGGTTAGTGGCGGCCAGAGCAGGACATAAGGAGCAGCTGCGGGGCAACTTTGGGGCCCAGGGGTGTTTCCTCAGCTCTACAACACATGTCCAAGGTGTGTGTGTATTTGTGTGATACTGGGGGATTCAACCCAGGGCTTTTGAACCGAGCTACATGCCCTGCCCTTTTGAGACAAGGTCCTGCTGAGTTACCCAGGCTCAGCTCAAATTTGCCACCTTCCTGCCTCTGCCTCTCAGAGTGCTGGGGTTATAGGCATGGGACCCCACACTCAGCCCTCTGGAATATTTCCATAGGCTGCTGGGAGCTCTCCAACAGTCCCTCCATTGGGGTGGGGAGCAGCTGAGCAGAGGTCCTGGGAGACTTTAGTCCATGCCCGCCAGCCTTTTCAACCTTGGATCACGAGACTGGATTACCCAGTCCAAAAGCTAAATACAAAAAATCTATGAGTTCTAAAATATATAAAATTGCAGAATAGAAGCTACCAGAAGTTTACTTAAGACACAGAAGCTTTACGTGGCAGTAACTTTACTCCTTGTGACACCAGTGCATCTGAAGAAAAACTGGTATTTAGCCTGACCAGCATCCCTGGTGCCAGCCAGCCAAAATGATGTTTGATGAGTGACTTACAGACAAATAGTGTACTTTTAGATGCAAACAGGGTGGGAATCTCATAAACTGGCCGGGCTGTGGGGTGGGGCTTCCCAAAGCAAGGGGTTTGGAGGTCCCAGTTTGGTTGCGATGAGGGCATGGGTTCAGAGGTATTTGAAAGCAGAGTTTACTACCCAGTACCATATGCACACATAAAAGGAGACCCAAGACCCCTAAAGTGTGGCCGCTTGGGATAGGAGGGAGGGACAGCAGTCCTCCAGGCCTAGCAGCCTGAGGGTGTCCCTGTGCACCCATCTGGCCTCAGCCCTAGTGGTCACCAGTTGTCAGAACAGAAAGCACAGCCATGATTGCAACCTTCCTTCCTGAAACCATGGCGCGTACCTGAGCCTGCGCCTCGGACTGAAGCAAACATGTTTTTTCCCAAAGATTCCACTGGTGCAGAAGGGGTGGGGGGGGCACATACTTAACTTCTGACTGCTGCCCACCAGCACGACAAGCCAGAGCCCCGTGGCTGGCAGCGTGAAGCTCTTTGTGAAAGCCGCCTGGCTCTGCCACTGACCTGGCAACTTCAAAGCCAACCTTTCTCCAGGCATCGAAGTGGGCCTATGGTGTGCAGGCCCTGCTTAGGGTGGCTCAGGCACTGTGCCCAGAACCCGCACAGTAGGGCATTCTTCTCCCTGAGAACTCCATGCAGGGCCAGCTGCTGACCCACAAGCTTTGTGGGGTGGTTCTGCCTCAGGCTCCGATGAGGGCACCATATGCACCAGGCTGTAAGTGGCTGGGAGGGGCCAAGTGGCCCCCGGACACTTTCTTTGGTGGCCCGGCAGACCAGCGCTGCCAGCATAGTGTCATCTCCACACATGCCCTTCCTGGGAGTGGGAGCAGAGGGGACAGAAGGAGCAGACTCCAAAATCTAGGGTTGCCAGGGACTCGAATGCACTATCATCCTCCTGTCTTCTGCACCTGGTCACATTCATTAGTATCTGTTTGTTCATCCACCCAGCCACCTGTCTGTGTGTGAGATTTTCCTCGGGCACCAGCTATGCAATGTCAGGCTAGCGGGGTCTGGGGCCAGCAGAGAGGGAATTCAAACCATATTCTATTTACAATTTCCCAGTAGCCACATTTAAAAAACGAAAAGAAGCCAGGGTGGTGGCACGCACCTGTGATCTCAGCGACTTGGGAGGCTGAGGCAGGCAGATCACAAGTTTGAGCCCCACATGGGCAAACTAGCAACTGAGTAAGATCCTGTCTCAAAATAAATTAGGGGCCAGCAGTGGGGGTAGTGTGGAGCACAAGTATAGCATGCACAGGCCCATGTCTCCTCCCCAGTACCACAAAGGCTAAACAAACCCCAAAGAAGCAGATGAAATTCGTTGATAGCATCTTTCATTTAACCTGATTTACAATAATCCAGGGCCTTCAAACTGAGCTATCTCCCCAGGCTTCTTTCTAAAAATTTCTATTCCAAGACAGCCTCTGGCTATGTTGCTAGTTGCTCAGGCTGGGCTCAAATTTGCAATCTTCCTGCCTCAGCCTCCCATAGTCCTAGGCTCATATGCATGTACCACCACACCTGGCTTCCCTAAAATGATTATTGCCATGTGTCACACAAAAAAATTAGTAATCAATTTACATTCTTTTTGTCCTGAGTCTTCAACAGCTGCTGTGTGTTTTACATTCAGACACGTCTCGATTCGGATCTGTGCTGTTGGCTGCGACCCTGGATGGCTCAGGCCCAGGGCCCAGAAGAGAGGAGCACCCAGACCCTGACCACTGGGGCAGGTGCGGGAACAGTGGGCAGGCAGTTTGGGTGCTGAGTGCTGTGGGGTGTGGGCAAAGGCCAGCCTGTCTGGAACCTCCTTGCTGGTCTGGCCTGCCTGTCCCCACTCTGTCCCTGATGACTTTGGATGGTGCTTGGCCAGCTGCAGAGCTGGGGAGTGGGTGACAAGCTAACTAGAAGGGGACCCCATTCTCACTGCTAAGGACATCAAAAGGGCATTGAAATCAAGGTATAGCAGCTGGACTCTTGTGCTGCTGTGGGGCGGACATGACCTGACACAGGCAGAGGGGTGCAGGGGGCACTGCACTTACAGTGTGGCCTAGAAAATGTCGAAGTCAGACCTTGTGCTCACCAGAAGGATGGGCACTTGGCCTGCTAGCTGATGGCGGGCATGGCAGCTGGGATGAAAGCTAGCAGCATGGAATGCACAGGGAAATGCAAAAGCCAGAGCAGGGTGAGTCCGCGTGATACAGGATCCAGACACCCAAAAAGCACTGGGCTGTGGGCATACCTCTGGGACCTGAGGCCGCAGAGGAGGTGCCTGTGCATGTGGGAAACAGGAAGACGAGAGGGTCCTATCATGGCAATGGATCTTTTTAAAAACTCAGCAAGTGTGGCCAAGGCCAGTGTTTGGGATGTACATGGGTACATATTAAAATATTTTTCTACACTTGAAATAGGTTGTAGTAAACAATTAAAATTCCTTGGAATGAAAAGCTGAATTAGTGAATGCTTGAGACAGTTCTCTGTGCTTCATCTTCACATCCAGGAAATGAATTCAGGACCAATGTCGCTAGGTCAATGTGGGCGAAATGTGGTCCCTTTTCTTGTGATCGTGTCTGGGAATAGAAACCCCTGACCCACAGCCCTCGCTGTGGTTTCCTGAGGCTCACTACGTGCCAGATGTCAAGGAGCTCACTAGTCCAGGATGTCTAGGCAGGTGCGAGTTATTGTCCCCAGGGCCCTTGGGGGAGGGACATCGCCCTGCACTCGCAGCAGGGCAGTGAGCAGTGGAGCAGGACCTGTGCTCAGCCACTGCTGAGAATTTGCCTTCTACCCCATAGAGGCCGCTTAGGGGATCACTACCGCCTTTTCCTGATGCAGACAGAGAACCACTTGCAAAGCCCGCAGGTGCCAAGTCGCCGGCCAGCAGCTGTGGCCCGTTCCAGTTATCCATGGTCAGGGCTGCTTCTGACTGTGCACACCTCGAGCACCAGCCCCACCACCGCACCCTAGCCACGAACACTTTTGACTGGGTAGACTTCGAGGTGGCAGGGATCTGTCCTGAGAGCTCGGGCTGCCCTGGCTGAGGAGAGGGTGGTTATAACTTCTAAGAAAAACCTAGTGGCTAGAAACTCCCAGGCAGGGGTTCTACTCCACCGACAAAAGAATTGTGCAGCAAATGAGGAGCACCATCGTCCCTCTGGGCACTGCCTTCCAACAGTGAGAAGAAAATGAGCTTTCTTTTCTACTGGCTACTTAATTCTAGTATCTCATTTAATTTGGTCCGAAGGACTCTCCCGTTGGGGTGGGTGCAGGTGGGTACCTGGGCTTGGTTTGTTCCATTTCACACTTTTGTGTTTCCCTCACAATAACCCAACAGGAGTCTACACACGTGACTTCTGAGGGAAGAGGTTGTTTTTTAGCATCACTAAGTAGTGCTACAGGAAGTGCTTGCCACACTGCTGGGCCGGAGGTGGGGACCAAGCCCCGGAGCACCTGAGCCCAAGTTAAGGAGAGGGCCCCTTCCCCAATGCTCGGGGCAGTCACCCTGCGAGCCCCCCAGCCACTGCCGCCTACCTCTGGTGACCGGAGATCAGTGGCCAGCTGGCATCTCAGGGACTTTGCTCAGGATGGAGACTGACCATGGCTCTGCATTCTGCAAAGCCATCCAGGCTTCGGCTGCTCCCTGTCCGCTCCGGGCCGGCTCTCTCCTGACTGCCCATCGGGACTAAACGCCTGGCTTTGCAGAGAAGGGAAATTACCCTTAAGCCTGGGCTAGGAGCTTTCAAGCCAGCGCTAATCCCTGCCTCGTCCCTGCCTGGCCCCAGGTGGGAGGGATAGGCGGCCAGCAGGACTGCGTGCCGAGGGTCATCCCAGACGGGGCGCTCCCTGAGCTTCAGGAGCCAGGCTGGCTACTGCTATGCACTGTGCAGGACTTACTGGAGTGGCTGCGCCGATGACTGTGGAGTCTTTGCTACCTCCAGAGCCCTGGAGGGCCAGTTTCCAGGCTCCCTCCCTGTGTGAACCAGCTGCCTCCTCGACAGTTTCAAGTTCCTCCAAGCCAGGGCAGGCCCCCAGCACAGTGTGCCTCCACTGGGGTCTCTGAGTCCAGGAAGCCCCCACCTTCCTGCAGCCCTTCCAGATTCCCTTCCCACCACCCTGTGAACTAGGGACGGAGCCCAGGGCCTCACGATGCTGCCCAGTGCTCTACCCCTCACTGCAACCCCAGCCATTTAACTTTCTGAAATAGTCTCACTATGTTGCCCAGGCTAGCCTCAGAACGTGGCATCCTCCTGCTTCAGCCTTCTGAGTACCTGCTTCAGCCTTCTGAGTAGCTGGGATTGGAGCCATGCACCACTTGCCTTATGCCTCCCTCGGGTTTCCTTTCCTGGTGCTCAACTATTCTCTCCCTGCCCTCCTGCTGTTGCTGTTTTTTTGAGACTGGGTTTCACTATGTAGTTCAGGCTGGCCTTTAGCTGGCAGTGAGTGATCCTCCTGCCTCAGCCTCCTAAGTGTTGGGATTACAGGTATGTGCTACCACACCAGGCTTCCAATTATTGTTTTTAAGTTGAGGTAAAACATATGCTCAGCACAGCGGTCTGTTCCCGGGAACTTGGGAGGACAGTGCTGCAAGGCAGATGGAGGGGGGCGGCAGGCAGCTCCTGTCTTCCCGAGAGTGGGGTGGGCCCTGCTCATGCAGGACCCATTCTGTGTCCTGCACAGGGCACGGGCTCGGCCCCCTAGAGTGTCAGTGGAGGTTGCCTCTGCACATGCATATCTAGCACAGCTCGGTGTGTATGCTGTGCCCGCCTGTTTGGTGCTGGGTTGAGCCCCGGCCCCGAGGGTGCCAGGCACATGCTCTACCATGGAGCCCGCCACAGCCCTGCTGGAGGAAGACTTGGGTCCCTTCCCTGCTCAGCAGGCACCGTGTCATGCAGACCCCAGTGCATTGCCTGGGAGGCCGAGCCAGGGTGGCTGGCAGCAGAGCCTACTTGGGGGCTGCTGCTCTGCGGAGCGTTGAGAAAGACTGGGGAGGGCCCGGTGGGCCTCCACTGCCTGAGGCAGGAGTCTGGCTGGCTTGGAAGGCTGGGTTGGAACTTGTGACCCTCCTGCCTCAGCCTCCCAAGTGCTGGGACTACAGGCATGTGCCACCACTATGTTGCAGTGCTCCAGAGGGAAGTCCCAGCGGAGGGGAGGAGCCCACAGCAGAGTCCTCGCATTGCGGGACCTTTGCTTCCTGTGTGCCAGGCAGGCAGGGAGGCCAAGTGTCTGGCATTGCCTGTCCGGGGTGGGGGCTGGCGCAGCGACCCCTCGGGCTGCACTCCGTGGCTGTCCCACCATCCAGCTGCTTGGCCTGGGCACAGTGAGGTCCCGCTGCCTCTTAACAGCTTTTCTCCTTTCTAAGATAGCTCCCAGGTATCCTTCTGCTCCTTCCTAGTGACGTGAAGTAGCATTTGTGGACCAACCAGATAACTTCTTTTACAAAGTGCCTGATGGACTAGGTTGTTTGGCTTTTTAAAAAATTGATTTGTAATTTTTATTTTTTGGTACCAGGAACCAAACTCAGGACCTTGCACTTGCCAGGCAGGCACTGTGCCATTGAGCTATATCTCCAGCCCGATTTGTAATTTTTATAAATGTGCTAGATGTACCAGATAGGAGTCTTTCACTGGACAGTAGTGTTACAAACATCTCCAGCACTGTGATTTCTCTTTAGCTTACCTATGTGTGTGTGTTTTTGTTGTTATTTTGTTTTAGAGGCGGGGTCTCACTATGTAGCCCAGGCTGGCCTTGAACTCGGTGATCCTCCTGCCCCAGCTCCCCACCCCGAGCTACAATTACAGGTGTGTGCCACCACGACTGCCCTCATTGTATTTTTCATGAACTAAAGCTCTTGGTTTTAATACAGTACAGGTTATCATTTCTTTCTGTACTCTTGAACTTGAAACTCTTTGCCGAGTCTGAGCACCCCCTGCTATCTCACATGTGGATAGAGACTGTGAAGTGCCAACTCACAGGTGTCTAGGGTTAAGAGGCCTGGTGACACAAGGCACTGGGGACCCCAGGGATGCTGGGAATAGGGGCCTCGCACACTGATGGCGCATGTTCACCAGGGGCCCTCTCCTTACAAGACCGGCAATATCCCAAAAGCGAACACACACACCGGGCAAGTCCTCTTCCACACACAGCTCTGGAAACACAGGTACATGGTGTGTGCAAGCCTGGTAACTGCAGCTGGGCATGGCAGCACTCTCCTGTGATTCCAGCTACTCAAGAGCCTGAGGCAGAAGGATGGAAGTTTGGGGCCAGCCTGAGAAACTTAGTGAAAAAATAAATGAAAGGAAAGGAAAGGAGAGGGGAGGAGAGGAGAGGAGAGGAAAGGAAAAGAAAAGAAAGGGGAAAGGGCTGGGGATGTAGGTCAGCGAGCTGGCTGAGCATGTGCCAGGCCCTGAGTTCAATTCCTGTACCACATTAAGAAACAAACGCAAAGAACGATAACTGTAGCAATATCAGCAATGGCCAAAACCCAGAGGCAAGGTGCTGTCCACCTTCACAGGCTGGGCAAATTGGGGGGGCAGGAGGAACACACACAGGGTGGGAGTGAAGGCCACGCCCAGGACAGGCCAAGGCTGCCCCAGACTGGCTGCAGCGGGAGCCTTGTGCTGGGTGCTATCCCAGGCCTGGCTGGGGCTCTCTGGCACGCTGGCTGTGAGGGTCCATGAGCTCTGCACTCAGGACTCGCAGCCTTTCTCAAGGGTGCCCTGCTTCGGGTCAGGCTTCACTGAAAAAAAAACAAAAACGAACCTCTGCCTCCTCTGCCTGCGATGGTGAAGCCGAGGACCCAGGACACCGATGTACGGGAAGCTTCATGATGCTGGAGGCCAAGTGTCTGAACAGCGCAGTGATCAGCAATCACATTAACTGAAGCTGCCCTGGGCTCCTTTCTTTCATCAAACACTCTTACAATTTTGGAGATGATTGTAAGAATATTCAGCAAACTGGGGGGTTTCCGATGATTTTGCTTTTTCACTTTACATCTCTTTTTGATTAAATTTAAAAACCAGTAAGGCATCCTCTTTGTGACAGAGGTAAGCTATTTTCCAGGAAACAGAGATCAATGCAAGTCTCTGGGGCCATGTCCTCTGTGCACAGGGACGGGATGAGGTCCTGGAGGCACGTGACACTGTGCCGCAAAGCTGCCTCTTGGAGTGAAAAGTACATGACAGATTTCAGACTAACATTTGAAAGATAAAAGCAAGGCTGAGGCGGGAAGATTCCAAGTTTCAGGCCAGGCTGGGTAATTTGGCGAGAACTTATGTTAAAAAAAAAAGTAATGACTAGATATTCTTATAAGCAAGATGCCACGGGAGACAGGAACATGTGTGAAACACTGTGTTTTCCACCACCTGGTCGGCTCTGCGTTGCTCCCCGGAGTGAGATCTGCTCTGCGTGCTCTCGGGCTGACTCCTTCCTTGCCTGCTCACACTGGTCTCTTGGGAGGGCAGGAGATGGGGGTATGGGCTGTGAGTTTCTCATGGACTCTGTGCTGAGCTTATAAGGAGCAGCAAGCGCACTGGAGCAGGTCGGGGCAGCACTGGGCAGGGCAGACCGCAGTCCCTTTCTCCTCTCCTCACCATCTTCCTTGCCCTGGCTGCCCGCCACTCTCTCCTGCAGTCGGGGCCTGGCCTTGCCGGCAGGATGGGAACACACAAACAGCATGCCGAGGACACAAAAGCTGCTGTCATCACTACTCGCTCACTGTCACAGGACGGGCGTCCTCATCAGTGTGGCTGATGGAACATTCTAGAAGGGACAGCAGTCTAGAAATTTCTGGAGATGGAGCCCTAACCATCCAGTGCTAGCACCTGCGTCCTTCCTGCTGCACTTGAATGCATGCATTTGAGGGGCGTCATGCCTGCCACTTTCCAGAGGAGACACAAGAGGTAACTTGCTTGGGTGGAACCAGAGTGTGGCGGGTCTGGGTCTTGCACATGGATGAGGATGTGAGAGCCAGCGCTGTGGACTCGCTGCTGGGCCAGCACCTGAGACCAGCATGGAGGCTCCTCCATGAGGGGCAGCACCAGGGCACATGGTGGAGACACTCTGCAGCAAGGGCCTGCTCTGAGCAGCACCCAGTTCTCCCAGTGGTGATGGGTGGGAGCATCTCTGGAGTGCTTGGCACCCTGGAGCAGGCCTGGTACTGGCTTGACCTACGGAGTGCCAACCTTCATTACTGTGGGCTCCGGGAGGGCACAGGCCTTGCCCCGCGCTTCACAAATATCCTGAACTCCAACTTGCAACAGGTGGGCTGAGGTGCCTGAGCTTCTCAGCAGGCACTGAGTAGAGCACTCTGTTCTGCTTAGGACAACACGTGTCCCAGCGAGAGGGACCCTAGTCCAGGGCAAGCAGGACTCTGCTGGTGCTTGTCATGCTATACTGACATCAAAAGACCAAGGAGAACACAGTTCTTGGCCATCCTGAGGGAGCAGTAGGTCTCTCATCCCAGACAAATACCTTCAGATCATTTACCTGATTGCAGCATTTCAGAGACCAGACAGGAAGCATCTCTACTGAGAAGTTAGCCCTCAGGGGAAGAAAGGCTCTTGGCCACAAAGCACAGCGCATTCCATGGCATTCTGCACCCCATCCAAAGGTACTAGGAGTGTTTTCAGAAGTCCAAAGTTAATTTTAGGAGGACAAAAGTATTCATGGGGCTGGGGTGCAGCTTAGCAGGATGGCACCTGCCTGGTACACGAGGCCCTGGGTTCCATCCCAAGCACTGCAAAAAGAAAAACAAAAAGCTGTTAGCCCTTGTTACAGCTTGTGTCTACATGTCCCCCAAAGCCTCGCTGGTCGTGGGTGGGGCTTTCAGAGGTGGTTTGGTCTAGAGTGTGTGATGCTGGGACTAAGGGTGTGTGATTAGTAAATCAGTCCACGGATTGCCCTAAGCCTGGTAGCCCAGGTAGGGGATGAAAGGGGTGAAAAAAGCGGCAGTTGTGACTTGGACTTGGTTCTTTGCTGCCCCTGACCGCCTTGCACTGTTTCTCCCCCGCTGCTTTGCTGCCCCTGCCCGCCTTGCACTGTTTCTCCCCTGCGATGCCCTCTCCCATGCCACCCTCCTTGGAGCCAGCTGACTACGGACTAAAACCTCTACAAATGAGCCAAATAAACCTTCCCTCTTTTAACTTCAGGTGTTGGGTATTCTGTCTCAGCAACAAGAGAAATAACTAAGACACTCTGAATTCTGATATGAGTGGATATGAAGTCTGAGTGACACACCTGAGAGTTGATAGGGTGACCTAGGCACTTCCTGCCCGATTTTGTATTTATACGTCCAGTGCTCAGGGTGAACTGAGCAGTGATAGAAAGCCTCAAGGGCTGTCAGTAAAGCAGCAGTCTATTTTTAGACCCAGTTCTCTTCATGACAATGGCTAGAAATGCACACAGGCAGGAGATGCTGTGTGTCCTTGCTTCTGTGGAGCAGGCGGCAGAAAAGCACTACTGTGGTGTGGCAGGCATAGTGCCACAGAGCCACGTCACTAACACACTCGTCCTTTGAAGGCAAGGCCAAAAAAGGAGGTGTGAAAAGCTGAGAAACACAATATGCAGAAATAATAGGCTTCCTGAGACATCAGAAAAGCTATTAAAATAAATCAAAGCTAATTAGATGAGGACTTTTTATAGAGGAGGCGTAAAAAACCAGATCTGTGGAAAATTGACTTGAAAAATTAAATTACTCAAGATTTCTAAGTTGTTTTCTGTTGTAAAGCAATCAAATTTCATTAGAATTAGCAATGTCAACTTTTCCTTAGTAAACAATGTTCTCTGTGTTATGAAGTTGCTATTTTTGTTTAATAGCCTTAATTCTTACAGGCCACCACGATTAGAAATGGAAAATGAGTAAGTCAAAATTTAATTGGTATATAAAAACAGAAGTTGCACGTATTAATGGGTATGCATTGTCGTGTTTCAATCAAGTTAAACGTATCTCCTTCCTCAAACACTGATCTTTTTCTGGGTAGGGTCTCACTACACAGTGCAGTCTGGTTTTGAACTCAATCCTCTTGCCTCAGCCTTCCAAGTGCTGGGTGTGTGCCGAGCCATTTAGCGTCTTTTTTTTTTTGGTACCAGGAATTGATCTCAGGACCTCATGCTTGCCAGGCAGGCACTGTGCCACTGAGCTGTATCCCCAGCCTCATTTAGCTTCTCTTTATGGTGAAAAGTTTTGAAATACTTTCTTCTAGCTTTCTGAAATGTACAGGAAAATGACATTTTTAGATGAATTAGTAATTTGTCCTACTCATCTTTTAATGGAGAGAGGTAAAAATCAGGGGGTCTGGGGCAGCTCAGGGCAGAGCCCTTGCCCAGCCAGCTTCAGGCCACACCATAAAGGTCCAAGTACACAGTTGGCCGCAGGGGGCACTGCTCAGACGTAAGTTAGTTGAGAGCATGGTGCCCTGCAGATTTCTGTCACGCACACAGCAGTGCTGCTCCTTCAGGTCTCCTGTGAAAGGCAGCATGGACATAGTCCAGTGGTTATGGAAGAGGCCTCTTCTCAGACCCTGGGGAGGAGGAGGCTTGTTCTCAGGCCCTGGACAGGAAGGCTGCTACATGGTGAAGCTTGGGAGCCCTGCACAGGGATTTTGCTGTTTTCACGAGGAATACAGGACTGGGCATGTGTGCCCGAGTCCATCTTGGCCTTTCACAAACGTGCACTTCCCTTCTGAGTATTTATAATGCTTCCTGTGGCAATCTAAGCCTGACCCAGCCAATCAGGGACCCAATGTGTAGGCTCAGGCCTAAATCTAACCTGGTGTGTGGCAGGGTCTCCTGGGAAGCAAGGTACCAGCGAGGACAGGGGTGCTGCAAGACAAGCACTGGTAGTCCAGCCCTGCCGTGTACAGCCAGCCTCAGTGCACTGGGATCCTGGGGTTTCTGGCTCTGCTGCCTTGCACACTGGCTTCTGTCCTCGGAGGGCAGCCTCCCTCCCCTGCTCACATGTGAGCCCACTGTCTACAAGGAGGGGAAAATGCAGTGGCACCAAAATGTTTCCTGATTAATTTCTTAAGACTGGATAGGGACATTGGGCTAAACGTGCCAGGCATAAAAACAGACATTGCTCTGTGCAGAACGGAGTCAAAGCTTCTGGCTGCTCTTCAGTGGAAGACTGAGGTCAAAACCACCCGGCTGGCCAGGCAGGGCGCTGGAGTCACAAATGCCTCGGCTTCTGAAAGCCAACCCTGGCTCGGTTTGGCCTCCGGGTTGAGCAGCACTGTTCTGCACTCCTGGCCCACTTGACACAACAGTGTTTGTTTTGCACAACAGTGTTTGTTTTGCTTGTAGCAGTGAAGGTTTCTCAGGCAACAGAAGCATCAGCTATTCCCACTCCACTCTGCCTGCTCCTCACCCGCGCCCGCTCCCTGAGCACTGCTGGGTACTGCTGGCACCAGCACTCCGAGTCTGCCCCGACACAGACAGGATAAACACACACACACATACACACACTAGAATATAAGATGTGGGCTTTGTTTTTAATAGTTCATAAACCTTAAAAAGTATCCTCTCCACATTATAAAAGGTTAAAACTTTAATAGGAACAATCTCGGACAAGCAGAGATAGCGCTGATTTGGAAGCTGCTAGCAACACATGACAGCCCCCAGGGTAGCTGTGCACTTCTTCCTTGGCCCTGTGTGGCAGCAAAGTGTGGGTGCCCTGCTCTGCCCTGGCACAGGCCACTGTGGCTTTGTACCAGGCTACGGCGCTTTCACTCCACGGAAAATCAGGCTTCCTCTCCACGATGTGGCAATGCCCAGGAGCACCCGCGGTCCCCACCTAGCACAGGTGCAAGACGGCCTTGTTGATCTCTGGATTTGTCCAGTCATTCCGAATGTCATCCAGGTGGTTGTCAAAATCCACCAGCGTCTCATAGGACCGGCTGTCCAGGAGTGATGCTGAGATCCTCTGTGCCTCCGGCCAGTCCTCACAGTAGTCACTGCGGGTCAGACACAGACAGGTCAGCCTTTCCCACAGGAACAGCACCCCCTGTGCCCACAGGCCAGGCACATACACTGCTCGCTAAAGGTCGGGCAGGGATAGGAAACATGGGCCTTGGCACATGACAGTTACGGAGTGCCTGGCAGCAGGGTTTGGGAGGCTGTCACTGGGTGGCTGAGGCCTCGCCATCTCAAGCTGAGCCCAAGGGACTTGTGGCACCACCCTGGTGGCCCCACAGTGCACAAGCCCCACATCCCAGCCCCTCCAGGACCAGGGTGCACTCGGGGCGTCAACTCACTGGTGCGGGGCTCTGCACCGCCACCTGTTCTCGTGGTGCTCGTACACATGGATCGTTGGCGCTCCGCAGTCCATCGTGAACTTGGCGTTGTCCACCTAAGCGAGGGGAGGGACAGGTGTGGACAGGAAGGGCCATACAGCTGGCTCATGTGCTACACACTGGCGCGGGAACACAGCAGGGGCGGCCTAAGGCAGGGGTGCTGCGCAGCCTGATGCCAAGCACCTCGAGGCTCGTGGCATCTCTCCCCCCAACTTTGGAGTAGAGCAGGGCCCCTTCCCACCCTTCTCAAGTGCTGCAGGGCCACAACATCAGCTGGGAGGCACATTCTCCTCAAATAGAGAGATCCCCAGCCCCAGTGCTTCCCACTCAGCCTGTCTGTGCCTGTGCCTCAGAACCTGCATTTTTTCTTTTTTTTTTTGTGGAGGGACAGTTTCCCTATATATGGCAACAGCTACAGTTCACGCTGGCCTTGAACTCACTATATAGCCTGGCTGGCCTCAAATGTGTGGCACTCCTGCTTCAGGCTCCCAAGTGCTGAGATAACAGGCGTGCGCCACCACAGCCGGCTGCATGTGCATTTCCCACAGGTTCCTGTGTGAGGGCCTGGCTGCTGGCATGGGGACTTGCCATGAGGACTGGTGCCGGGAGTCGCCCCACAGCAACTGCAGCTGCCCTCAGATGCGGAGATGTGGACACTCAGAGATGCAGTGGCTTCCCAAAGACCCAGCCTCTATGAGTACAAGCTGTGGCTTACCATGATGAGCACAGTGTCGATGAAGCCCTCGGCGATCCTGGAGGCCACCTTCTCCGCGACCTGGTTGGGACTACAGAGAAGGGCCCATGAACTTCCACCCACTCTAGTCCTATCATTCAACCCTGTCCTGTCCATGAGGCACAGTGCCCATTGCCGAGGTTCCTCAGCAAGGGCAGAGGACTGGCGCATCCAATACACTGCATTCGCCTGAGGTCCCACCGAGATGCGTGGACCTAAGGAGGGGGCGCCCAGGGGCCATGGCGGGGCTGCCCTCATGTGCCCTCCCTGCGTCTCACATGCTGCTCCTAACAGGCCAACTCGGTTCCTGAAGCCTCCCGCCTCTGAATGCCCCAGACATCCACCTCTCCACAAGCCCTGCAGCTGGCCCAGAGGTCACCTCCCTTCTCCACGTCTGACAGTTTGTGTCTAGGAGGCTCCTACAAAGGGTCTGGGAGTATGGTTTTCTTTCTTGTCTTATTTTCTCTCATAATTAGAGTTTCAACTTTCAAGGCAGCGACTGAGTTACACATATATTTTAATGGCCTGTGATCTACAACCCTTTCCTTGTGGTCTGAAAGATCAGAATCACTCTACAGAAACAAATTATTTCACCTCATCATTCCATTCCATTTTCAAAACAGAAGACTCAAAATGACACACAGTAAGTCCTGACTTAGGAATGGGTTCTGTTCTTGGAGAACTGTTCCTCAGCTGGACCATTCAGAAGCCGACAGAGTGAGTCTTATGTAGGACACCTGTGAAAGTTCCGACTTGGATGTGAGCAAGTTGGGAACTCACTGTCTGTATTGCTCACTGTCATTTACTTACTCTGCAGTGCTGGGCACTGAACCCAGAACCTTACTCTGGGTGCCGCTCACCACGGAGATCCGTCCTGAGCCCCTAGCCTGCAAAGTGATGTGAAGTGGGCAGCAGCTGCTCTGGGCACAGGTAGAAGACTTTGGGAAAGTGTTCAGCACAACCCATGCTCTTCATACATCCCGACACCAGGAGCTGGTTTGGGCCAAGTTCCCATGGCTCAGGGGCAAGCAGGGAGGAGAGGGACCCAAGAGGCTGGGTACCCACTTAACTTGGTATTTATGAAAAAGTTAAAAACACTGTAGCCAATGAATTGTCAAAGTATTTGAAAGAGCTGCCTGTCTGTTTCCTTGTTTTGTGTATTATGCACTCAGTCTCCATGAATGAACTTGAGGCCCTCAGGTTATGGCAGTGAGTACCCTGTTCCTCACTGGCAGCACCAGAGCCTTGTGCCTTCCAGATCAGCTGCCAGATGAAACACAGGCGCCCGAAGGGAGAAACCAGCTTCCTCCTCCCCCTGCCAGCCACCACAAAGCCAGGCACTCACAAGATGCCTGCTTGTATTTTGTATCAAAAAGCTTTTTACTGAGTCTTTACCTTAGACCAGGACACTGTGCTGGGTACTGAGCTATGCCTGTGGAATATGTTAATTACGAGCAAAATCAAGGCAATTAGGAAGTGACAGACTAGAACCTCATGTAATGATGTGAGATGAGGCAATGAATAAAACTTAAAAACACATTAAAACATGAACTGCTTAATTTTTCTTTTTCATTAGGTACTCATTGAACTGGTCAGCACAGCCTCAGCCCCCATTCTGCGGTACTGGGGATCGAACTCAGGACCCTGCGCTTGCTAGGCAAGCGCTTATTCCACTGAGCTATATCCCCTGCCTCAGCCCCCATTCTGAACACGCTGCATGTTATTTCCTGCTGTGTAAGCACAACTCTAGCACCCCGGCCAAGGAAGTTAATTGGTAAGTCACTGAAAACTGGAACCAACCATACCTGGCTCCAAATCTTATGCTGGGAGACATAGTCAACCCCATGATATTTCTAGAACAAGAGCAGGTCTTCAGCCAGGTTTGGCTGAACTATAGGTGGGGGTTTCAGACAAAAGTCAGTGCAAAAAAAAAAAAAAAAAAAAAAAAAAAAAAAGTCAGTGCATTTATGAATGAAGTGGTCATATAACTTTGAGCTGTGTGGCCTCTGTGAAGTCATTGTCCCTGGCCAGACCATCCTCACCTGTGCACCAGGAAGATCAAGAGGGACCACCCCATAGAGCCCGAGGTGTACGCCCCCAGCACAGTGCACTGGAAAGGGACGCCACACTGAAGTCCAGGCCACTCGTGGGGGTGGGAGGGATCCTGACACCTCTCCCACCACCCCTAGCTCATGCTCCAGCTCTTCCTCCTTACAGATGGAAAATGTGGAGTGAGGATGCGTCCCAGATCGCATCAATGGGGCCACCAAGGCTCCTTCAAGGGGCAGCCAAGGAAGCCGTACTTGGTGAGGGGCAGGGAAGTGCTGGGAAGCTGAGTGGTACAGAAAGTGTCTTGAGTAGGACAATTTCCTGCTGAGCCGGTAAAGAGGTGAGGAAGATGAAGAAAGAGGGTCTAAGCAAGTGTTATGCCTGCAGAGACAGGACCAGTGAACTCTTGTGGCAGGCCAGTGGCCTAATGCATGCGTTTCGGGTGAAAGATTATGGAAAGGGAGATGTCTACACTACGTGACAATCCAGTCAGAGGTGCCCATCCCAGATAAGCTTCTCTCCTCTGTGCAGGAGCAGTGAGTGCTCCTGCCAAGGCTGGCTCCTCAGCACTCACAGGGTGGGTTCAGAGCACTTTCAGCAACCAGAGCCTCAGGACGGCCACCTGGGCACAGCCTCTGCTCCTGTGCGTCCCCGCCTATCTTCCCCAAGCGTCTCCCTACCGCAGTGCTGCCTCCCAGGTCTCCACACCTGCTACTCCTGAGGGCCTGGTTCCAGCCCAACCTCCCCAGGGACTTTTCGGGTGCTGCCAGTGGTGACTCCCAGCCTGCCCCTGGCTCTCTCTGCAGTCCTCCCCCACTGAGCTCAGCCAGAGGGTGGGGTAGAAGCATCCTGCTTTGTGTCATGTGGAACCTGGCCCAGCAGGCTGCCCACAGCTGGTCAGTCTCTTCTGTGTAACAAGTAACAAAGGCTGCGATGCACAGTCCCAGACTGGGCTCCTGCTCAGGGCAACAAGCAGATTCCAAGTGAGCACCAACACGGAGCAGACAGAATAAGACAGGTTCCTAAGAGCTGTGCTTGTGGAAGACCCTTCTGAGCATCCCAGAAGGTGCTTCAGCAGAGGTCCCATGAGCTCAGCATCTCACCAGCAGCCTGCCTTGCGAGGTTCTGGCCTGGACCCAGTCCTCAAAGCACAAAACAGGGTGTTTCTGAAGTGCTTTTGTGCCTCATCAGTGACGGCCACGCTTGGCCACCAGCTTACTCCATCTAGAAGCACCTTTAATATGCACACCCTCCTGCCTACATGCGAGAGTGGCCTAACCCCAGGGTCCTCCGTGTACCGCAGCCCTGGATGCCAGGGGTGGTGTCTGACAATGAGGACCTGCTTGCATGTTGTATGCACTTTCCAGCTGCCTCTGCTTTCTGGCTGGGTTCAGGCAGAGGCAGGGCCCAGAGGACATGGGCGGGACTAGAGAAGGAGGTCAGGTGCTGGCCCTCAGGGGCTCCTGCAGGCTGGGGCTAGCCATGTCCTCAGCCATGGGCACTGCTCCTCTGGAGGGAGGCTCTGTCTGGCATTCTAGGGATGGAACTCAGGGCTTTGGCACTAAGCCACAGCTTGGCCCCTTTAAAATCTTGTGGCCCTCTTGTTTCAGCTTCCCAGACTGCTAGAATCGCCAGGTGTGAGCCTGTGCTTGTGGCTGTGAGGTGGGCTTTTTCACCTGGCTCCTTCTTTGTTGGCCCTGCAAGGCTGAGGGACAATAAAGGCTGTGGTCACTAGCTGTGGGCCCTGCACACTGCTTGTAACTTCTGCATTAGGAGCAGCCCACTTACTCCCTTCGCCAGCTGCCCTGGTCTGGGTGGGTCTCCAATCCTCTTGGGATGAAGGTGGAGGCGGACAGGCAAGGTGGTGACCTCTGAGCTTTGCTCACCAGTGAGAGCTCCAGCTGTGGAGTCTGGCTGAGAGGAGCGGGAGCCAACCTAACACCAGGTCTAAGGGCCCCATACCTGGAAACTACTTTGCTCATCTCACAAGCAGCCACGCCCCTGTGGGACTGGAGGGAGTAGACTGAGTGGGACAGAAAGGAAGGCCCCTGACTGCCGCTTTCACTGTAGAACTTCCTTTCAGCAGAACGACAATTCCACACAGAATCTCAAAGTCAGTATAAATGTCCAGCATCTCCGGTGTTTGCAGTCACCCACACAGCGCCCTCACATACTATTAGCAGCACAGTGGGGAGGGATGTGTATCGGAGCCTGCACAGGAGGGTCCCTAGCACCTCTGTGGCCGGCCTCGCCCCCCGGCCTTCATTCCAGCACAGGGAGGGGTGCTTCCACATACCTGGCATCCTTTACTCGCTCATTAGCTTGATAGTAACCGGCAATCACATAGCTATTATCTTTGCACCATGAGTCAATCTGAAAAAGGAACACAAGTTGGGAAGATGAATGCTTTTCCCTTGAATACTGAGGCTCAGTAACCACTGGAGACCCTTCCCCATCAGGCTGGGATAGGGCCTGGCTGCTCCACATCCACAGGCCCTTTTCCCAAACCAAAGAGAGTGAACTGGGTGCTCAGAGGAAGAACAGAATCAGAGGCCAGGCACACCCATAAGCGCCAAGGTCCTCCCCAGACAGGTCCCACAATGGGCTAGGCTTGGGGAGTGTTGGACTTAACAATGGGAGCCTCTTGTTGACAGGTTATTAAACTTTGAGGAGTCAGGGAGGGAAGACATCTCCACCCAATCCTCTTATGAGACAGGGCACGGGGCCATTCTAGGGCTAGAGAAATCCTAAGATCACTTAAACCAGTGGTGGTGAACCTATGGCACACGTGCCACAGTGGGCATGTATAGCCTGTCGGCACGTGTGCCAAGGTGCACCAGCAGCTGAATAAACATTCAAGTTTAACTGCAGTGTTGGCACTTTGTGATGAGTAAGTGGGCTTTGGGTTGCAGTTTGGGCATTGTCTCCGAAAGGTTCACCATCGTGGACTTAAACCAACTCTTCAGAGTTGCACAGCCAGGTAGGAGCAGATCAAGTATGGGGAGCCCCTCTCTCCTAGCATTCCAGCAACACATCATGGAGCACCCTCCACACTGCGCTGAGGGGTGAACGGGCACAGGCAGGCAGGGGTCAAGCGCACGAGTACTTAATTCCCTACTGCTGTGCTTCAAAAAGGGAGCCTGGAGGTGGACTTGGGAAGTTTTGCACTGTTTTATAATACCCCTCTTCTCTCATCAGATTTAGCTTCCCGCAGGTCTAATGCCATTATTAAAAACAACAAAAGAGAATCCTGTTTTGCTATAATGGGACTTTAATACACTGCAATAAATTCTATTCTCATCCTGCAGAAGAGGAGACAAAACTGATACCTCTTTTTTGGGGGGCAGTGAGTTAACTGGTTAAAATATGTACAGGGCTGCGGATGTAGCTCAGTGGTAGGGTGTTTTCTCTACACGTGTGAAGTCCTGGATTTGATACCCAGCACTAAAAAGGATAAAGAAAAAAGAAAGCATGTGGCCTTAAAACCTTTGCTATTGCTTTGTCCTGAACTCTGGTTCAGGCCTCTGTCTTCTTTGTGACTAAAAGCAGACATTGCAAGACGGTCCAAAGGTCCCTGGCTCCTATGAGGATTAGAATAGTTCTGGTTTCCTCAGAGCTCACAAATTACCATATTGGGCCAAAACCAGGCCTCACTGAACAACTAGACACTCTGGTCTTCCACCCAAAAAATTAGGGTTATGTACCCCAAATACTTACAAAGGCTCCACCCCTGTGATTCCGCTGCAAATCACTCCAAAGCTAATTATACTGTGTTTGTATCGCCTCCTAAGGGAATAGGTTCTAGAAAATTCCTCTTGCTGCTTAGAACAATTTCTTTCACATTTTCCTAAACTCATCTCTATATAGCATCAAAGGGCCCAGCTCTAGTTTGGGGTTTAGCCTGCTCCTTGAACTCAAGCCCGTGTGACCCACTGGCCCTCTGTGTAATGCTCCTACTGTACAGTGAGTGACTAATTCTGAGTGCTCTCACCAACTAGGTGACACTGGGATGTGATAAGACAGCCGCTTCAAGTAGGGTACCATTCTTATCCTGAGAGCCCACCAGGTGGGGAGCTGTGGGGCCTCCTGGTTTGCTGCTATGCTAAGCAGAGGACCACAGAGGACAGCTCCTTCTCAGCTGTTGATCCTTCCATGACATGGGCGGGCTGGGCCAGGAAAGGGCTCCCATTCTGGGGTCAATGGATCAGGGAAGGCGGGTGGAGTAGGAAGAGGATGCGGAGCAGAGGAGCATCTTGGATGCAGGCAGCAGGGGCACAGGAGGGTTAGAGGACAGGCAGGCACACGTGGTGGCAGGTGAAAGAGCACCGGCCAGAGTCACACTGAGGAGCCCAACTGGAGGGGAAGGGGAGCGTGCACAGCAGAGCAGGGATCAAGGCGAGGGAAAAGGACACAAAGGGCTTAGGGAAACAGCAGGTTACGCTAGCTGCCCTGCTCACATTTTATGAGTTTTTGCTATTAGGAATAATTCCTTTACTACCTACGTCAAAGGGCTAAGGATAAATAACAGGCATTAAGTACTTAAAAAAACAGAAATGCATGATGTTTTTAAAATGGAAAATTACAATGAAAAGCTTTTCAAAGGAATTGACTGTTACCCCTGATGGATTACATAGCAAGTCCTTCCCACTTACAAAAGTAATCCCTACACAAAACTCCCTGACTAGAAAAGAACTGTAAGAATAAGGCCTCATTTATAAAACTGCATGGATTTAGCTGTTTTGTTAAAAATTCATCTTCCGCAGAGATATCCTTATAAACCATGGCTCCAAACCTGGAGATTTTGCAGGGCCTTCAGGTTTTGTGAAGTCACTTAGTTAAAAACGAAATAATATAAATTTAATATCTTGATTGTAATATGAATAGAAATTAGGTAGAGGAAATAATATAAATGTAAATTGCATAACTATAACATAGAATTTGGTTTGAGTCGTACTGTAAAATTTCCTCCACCATCTGTCTAACAGTTGTTTCGCTTGTACTGGATGTGTCTTTCTCATACCTGTCTTCCACTGAGGCTGAAACCCAGAGTTTTGGTGACTATAAGAAAAAGGATAGGGCAACCTGAAGAGGGGAGCAACTGCAGGAGTCTTGGGCAGACCTCATGTGCTGGCCAGGGGCCTGGACACTGAGGCCTATGGGGAGCAGTGTGAGCAAGGTCAGAATGGGGCCCCTGGCTCTGCAGAGTCCAGGTCCTCTCTGGCCATCTTCCCTCCTAGGTAGGGGCTGGGAGGCAGCCCTGGCCTTTGGGGAAAACTCACGTGAAGGTGGATGCTCAATTCTCTCAAGGACTGCACTCATTTCCTGAAACAGGAACAAAACCCTTTAACTCTGTAAAGGTGAATTAAGTAAGCACCAGGTGTGCTGGTGCACGCCTATAATCCTAGCACTTAGGAGGCTCAGGCATGAGGATCATTGCAAGTTTGAGGCTACTCTAGGCTACAAAGTGAGCTCAAGGCTTACTCCCAGCTACTCTGGAGGCTGAAGCAGGATTCAGGATTGCAATAGGCTGGGCAACACAGCAAAGACCTTGTCTCAAAATAAAAAGAAAAAGGTCTGGGGATGCAGCTGTGGGTTTGATCTCCAGTTACACGTCCCCGCAAGTGGGATTTTCCTTTTTCTTTCCAGGTGCTGGTCAGTGGCCCCTCCTCTTCCACCTGTCCTGTAAAAGCTGGACTTCCTCAGGCTTCTTGCACCACAGTGTCCCTAGGTGATCTGACCCACTGTCATGACTTCAAGTAACCAAAGCTGTGGCTCTTGGTCTACTCCTCCAGCCCAGCCATCCGCTAAGCTCTAGGCTCATTTTTCCTTTTACTGCTGAAACTTCTTCATTGGTACATCTTAAGCTCAACCTGTGCCAGACTCCACATGTTCACCACCTCCCCTGCAAACTGTTTCTCTGCCCACATTCCCTCAAGGGTGGCACCAGAGTGCTCCTAAGACAAAGCCAACAACCCGGATGTCTTCTTACTTCCCAGCTCCACATCCGCACTGGGTTGTCCAAGGGCTGTGGGTTCTCTCCTGCTCAGCATCCACACCAAGTTCAGTCCACTAACTCCCGGCCTCCAGTCTTGAATGAATACCTGACTCAAACTTCCTCTGTGCTGCAGGCTGGCACCAGCCCAGGAAGACACATCTCATCATGCAACTCTCATGCAGGGCTCTACTCTGCCCTCAGGACAGTGCCCAGCACCTGAGTGATCCTCCTCAGAAGTGTGCCATTCACTGCCCACCTCTCTCTACCCCTGCCCACTCTATCCTTTCCCTCATCCCTCTAGCGCCGTTTCCTTCTGGTCTGCATGTGCTGGTCTCTGCCCTGAATGTTCTCTGTCCATGCCACACTCACTCCTAAGGTTACTAGGGTGCCTCACCACTTGCATGTCCCCTTCAATGGTCTTGGGTAAGCAGACTTTTCTCTCAGCTCTCTCGCCACTGTAACCTCACCTGTGGCATTTAACCTCTAGTACTGCGCTTGTCCGTTTGCTGCAAATTCAAGTGCCAAGTACTGTCTGTGGTGTATTGTCTGTCGCAGCCACAGGGCTCCTCCAGCTCATGCCTGGCACAAAACACATACTCAGGAGACACTGGGTGCAGAACTGGATAATCTTACACAAATGCTACTGGTGGCAGGACATGGTGGCCTAAGTCTGTAATTCCAGCTACTTGGGAGACTTAGACAGGAGGATGGCATGTTCAAAGCCATCCTGGGCAACTCAGCAAGACCCTGTCTCAAAGTATAAAAAAAAAGAACTGGGGCTGTAGCTCAGCACTCCCTGGGTTCAATTACTACCACTGTATCAGGAAGGGAGTCACTGGACAATTTTGTTCCTTGCAAGTCGAAGCATCTCAGAGCTCCAATTACCCTGCAATCCCCTCAATAACAGAACAATTAAGAGAGCTGCTTGGAAAGACCTAGATTAAAACGTGCACATGTTCCCCAGAGGTGTTTCAGGTCCTGACAGCCCATTTCTTCAGCAACTCAGGGAGGAAAATGGTTGATTTTAAAATACTATCTACTTGTTTGTTACCTGTCTCCAGCTGTGAAATGCTATTAAGAAATTCACATCATGACTCAGTTTAACTTTCACAGACACTCGAAGCTGTGCCCAACAACCTTAGGACAGACTGCCCAAAGGCATGTCTTGCTTGCTAAGAATGCACTTCGTGTTTTAATTATGTCAATTAAGAAGTGGATTCATTTTACTTGGTGGGAGGCACAAAGGATTTCTACCTACACCTTGTGAAACCTTCTTGCACGAACCAGCTAGTACTTTTCAGTGCTACAGTTTACTTTTAAATGGAAAATAAGCAGCACCTCTACTCTGGCGAGTAGGTGTGAGGCTCAAGTTACTTCCCCTTAAAGTTTGACAAGGCCCTCTCCTTCACTGATCCCCATAATTAAGATGCTAGCCCCCTAAAATCCAACTACCACCCAGTTTATCTGCTCCTGCTTTTTGATTTCACGAACATTCTTTGGCTTTTAAAACCACAGACGGAGTCGAGATCGGTTCCAACCACTCCAGGGAGCAGGCATATTCTTCGTGCACACAGCTCAGGCATAGGCGAGGGGCAAAAACCCGAGACCGGACGATGTCTTTAGAAGCGTCCACGCTCGGGCTCGGGGGCTCCAGGGCTGCCGCCGCCAGAAGCCACCCCGCCTGCACCTGCGCTAGACGAGGACGCGCTACACGAGGGGCCACCAGGTCGCCCCCTACTCAACACCCACGACGCCGGCCAGGGAACGACGGCTCCTTTCTTCCAGGGCTGTCGTCGCGCGTGGGGGGCGGGTCCGGACGCCGCTCGCGCTTACCAGGGTGAGGGCCACCTCCAGCATGGGAGCCAGGGCCAGCGTGCCGTGGAACAGGGGGATGCAGTCCACGAAGAGCGTGTGTGGGGCGCCCGGACCGCCGAGCGGCAGGTGGTCCTTGCGCGGCTTCTGCTTCTCGGCCACGAGTAGCCCATTGACGGCGCAGTGCGGATACTTGGCGCCGTGCAGCAGCATCTTACAGTAGGCCTGGGTGGTCAGCTTCACGCCGGGCATGCTGAGCCCGGCGGGCCGCGGAGGCCCCGGCCGCGCGGCGGAGGCCTGGACGACCCTGCCCGGCCGCGCGGCACCTCAACGGAGAAGCGGGACGAGGCGGCGACGGTCTCCGGGCACACCCGGGATGGCAGCACCCAAGGCCGGCCGGCCCCGACTCCTCGGAAGCCGCCGCCCAGGCTCAGCTGGAGCTTCTCGCCGGCCCGCCGGAAAGCGGGATCCTTTGCCCTAGCCGGAAAGCGGCACCGCACGGCGTTTCCCAGCGTTCACTGCGCGGTGACCTCTGGGCGGCCGGCGGAGGCGGGGCTTCCTCGATCCCGTGGTGCTCCGCGACGCGGCCGCCCTCTTCTTCCGGTCGTGGCTTGACTCTTCCGGTCGCTGGCAGCCGGGGCGCAGAGGGCGGACGGTCTAGGCGGTCGCGGGCAAGCGGCAGCGGGTGAGGCGTGAGGCGGCGGGCCTTGGGCCTGCGAACCGCGAGCCACGCCGGCCTCGGGGTTTCGAAGCCACGGGGTCCGTGCACCCGCAGCTGTCGGCAGGCACAGCGGGAGGCGGCTGGTGGGCCGGGGGCGCGGTGATACCGAGGCCGGCCGCGGGGTCCCGGCGCGGGAGGCTGTGGGACCGCGGCCTCAGTGCCGGCGGAGCGTGGAGCCCCGGCTGCACACGCCCGGCTGCGGACAGGCGCGCGGCCTCGGGCTCTGACCTTGGGGCGCCCGCTGGCTCTGCGCCTGCGGCCTCGGCTCCCTGCGGCTGGTCGTCGCGAACCCCCGCAGACCCGTGCGTCCCGGAGCGCAGCCCATGTCCCGCTGCTGGTTTTGCCCGGGCAGGCGTTTTCTTAGTGCTGCGGAGCCTCGTGGCCGTTTACAGAGCTCTAGAGGGGCGTCCTAGAAGGGGACCTGTGGGGTCGCGGGGCCCCAGTCGGTGAGTCCAGGTGACGAGGCGTCATCTGTGTCATCCGTTGTCCGCAAGGATTGGAGAAGCACCAGGCAGTACCTGCAGCCTTGTCTGATGCCCTTGCAGTCTGTGCATGAGTTAGGTCCATGCCACCATCCGCGTGAGCAGCTCCTTTTACCAAGGACAGAACCTGTAGTGGCAGCTAGCTTATTCAACCACCTTAACATTTTTCCTCGTTTTTTAAAGAGAAAACCATTTAGGGCCCTTGCTTTGTTACAAAGCTCCGTTAAAAATAACCACACTGTTTAAAATTTCAGCCTGCATCACTTTGAATTTAAGATCCGTTATATAAAGAATGAGTCATTTAGCCGGCCGTGGTGGCGCATGCCTGTAATCTCAGCACTTGGGAGACTGAGGCAGGAGGATAACAGAGTTCAAAGCCAGCCTGAACTACAGAGTGAGACACTGCAAAAAAAAAAGAAGAAAAAAAGTCGTTTCTGTTGGGGAGAAGCAAACAAATGAATTGCACTTACTTCCACAGTGTTCTGAGGCGAAAAGATGAACTCAGCCATAATAGGCTGTCACCCTCATTCACAGAGGAGGTATGTGTTTTTGTCTTTCAGAATGTTGGCTACCAGGGTATTTAGCCTAATCGGCAAGCGAGCCATTTCCACCTCAGCATGTGTGCGAGCGCACGGTGAGTGTGACTTTCCTTGCTTTTAAGTAGGCTGAGCTAATTCCATTCTGCTCCTGCTGTGTATAAGGCCTGTGCTGTGCTCGATTGTGCTTGAGGACTTCAGAGGGACACAGCAGTGATTGGGCAAGCCCTTGCTGGAGATGAAAGCGTTTGTTGTTCCTGTTGAATACTAGTCTGGTCCTTTGTTTGTACTGTTACTTCCCTTCTTTTTCTCACTTTGCTTCCAGTTTCGAGGTTCAGCTTCCACTTGTGTTCAGAGAGCTTCTCCAACAGACGTTAATGATCTTCTCCCCCTACAGGACTCCTGAACATCTATTACCTTCTGTTTACATCAGAGGCAATGGAAGCAAAAGAGCTTGGACTTCTGTTTGAGCTGGGTTTAATTTCTATCTTGGATTAGCTACTTAAATTTGGAAGAATCTATTTCCTGAGCTGGACATGGTGGTGCACACGTGTAATCCCAGCAGTCAGGAGGCTGATGCAGGAGGATCCTTGTTAGTTCATGACCAGCCTGGGCTACAAAGTGAGCTCAAGGCCAGCCTGAACTGCATGGAGATACCCTGTCTCAAAAAGACCAAAAAAAAAAATCTGTTTCCTAAATCAGGAGTGATGGCACATACCTGTAATCACAGCATTTAGGAGGTTGAGGCAGGAGGATCACTGCAAGGTTTAGAAGAGTGAGCTACATTTGGACTTCAGGGTCACCTTGAACTGTGTAGTGAGATCCTGTGTCCAAAAAAAAAAGAATCTACAAGTTTTAGTTCTGTGTCTAGCCTGTAGGTGATTTATTTGTATTTATTGAGCACGTCTTTGTACAAGACACCATCAGCCCTGGACAGTAGAAAGCCTGTGAGCTGTGGACCTTTCCATTGTATGTCTGCAGTGTGGAGAAGACCAAATAGGTGAAGGTAGTGTTTTAGTAACCCATGCCCCAGAGAAGAAGCCTTTGAGTTTGACCCAGGGCCCAGGGAAGGCTTGCGGAGGATCACTGTGCTGTGGCAGAGTGAGAGGGCTGGATGTGAGGTTTGGGCTGTATGGTGGGAGGCCCTGTGGCTGGTAGTGCCTGCTGTTCTGATGGGCAGCGATGCACCTTTGTTCCATGTGTTGCTGGGAGAGTGCCATGGACGCAGACTGAGACACACCACTGTAGAAGTGTGGTGTCTTAAAAAGTGGGGGAGGAGGGCCCCTTGTTATGAGTAGGCATGGAAGGATGTACTCCCTGTGACCCTGCGAAGTCAGGCACAGCACCATTGCATTTTCCTTCCAGTTTGCCTTGGTTGGTATGTTTCCTTAGTTTACTTTTTTGTTTGTTTATTCTGTGTTCCTCTCAAGTGGATGAAGTGCTGTGTTCTCATGGACAGATCTTGTCCTTTAACTTAGAACAATCATACATGTATAATATATGAATGAATCTTTTTCTCAGCATAAAATATTAAAGCAGCAGGGGCAGGCATATTTATGGGGTGATAGGTCAAATTTTTTTTTGAGAGGGTGGAAACCTATGGAATTTGTGAATGAATCCATAGGAGGTTCCATCTTGGTTTATGGAAAAAAAGGATGGCTCACCTACAGAAAGATAATGGCCCATTTTTAGACAGGCATTCTTAAAATGTAGACTCTTCCATTTCTCAGTACTGTTATGGTTTGTGTCTAGTTATCCCCACAAAGCCTCATGAAATCATGGGGTGGGCTTCTAGAGGTTATGATTGATCCATGGTCCAATGCTGGGATTATGGCTGTGAGTGCCACACCTGTCCTGGGGCAGGTAGTTTGCATCTGTAAGGGAGGGAAAGAGGCTGCCTGCCTGCTGTCCTCAATTTTGCTCATGTTGCTTTTGCTATTTTCTGCTGTTACGAACGGTTGTCCTCTGCCATGTGCCACTCTGCCTTGGAGCCAGCCAAGTATGGATTGAAACCTCCATGGACTGTGAGCTTAATAAACCTCTCCTTCCTTAATTTTGGGTGTCAGGTGTTGTGTCCCAGCAGCAAGAGAAAAGTAACCAAGACAAGTACCTTTTTTTTTTTTTTAAAAAAAAAAAATATTTGGTGTGTGACACCCTCTTCCAATTTTCTGGGGCTTAGGCCCAAAGCTCTGAAGAAACCCTGAGGCCATTGTTGGCTGTTCTGTTTCTAGAATATGCTGCTGTATGGCCAGCAGGCTACAAGGGTTACATTGTTGTGCCAGCTTTGTAAGGTGTAATTCACAACACATTGGTTCTAGGATGTATCACTGCCTTAATGAACAACTATGTGTAAGCTGAGTGCTTCAAACCTTTAGAGACCTTTGATTGGGCTGAACTTGGTAAGAATTTGCAGTTTACAGCCATTCTTCAGTTTCTTTGTCATTTTAACAGAATCTCGAGTTAAAACTGGACAGTAATCCTGGTCATTTGGGTTATAGGTGGGCACTGGCCCCTGCGTATCTGAGATGAACACACAGAGGAAGTGCACTGCTTGCTCAGGGCTTTAGGTTTTGTTTCACTGTGAACAGAATTTGGGGGATTTTAACCATTGTATGGGGTGCAGCATTTTTGCAGGGCTTCTTCCCTCCAGACCAGTTTGGGTGCAGCTTGCTCTTGCAGATGCAGGACAGAGTTGGAGCAACAGCTGGGCTTGGTGACCGACCTTGTTCTGTAACTTACAAATTACACGATGCCTTCAGCTTGAGTTCTAGGTCTGTGTGCCCCACCACACGTGCGTTCATCCTACGTGACCTGCGTGGGTATTGTCTTGGTTCCTGCCAGCTGTGGGCACACTTGGTAGCAGTTGTGGATTTGCTTGGCAGCATCTTGTGTGTCCAGCGCCACCCTCCGTGAGCAGTGGGTGCGGACTCGCAGGTAGTGAGCAGGGCTCGCACAATTCCTGAGCTTTTTCTGTCAGGCCTGGCTGTGACCCATTTTGGAGCTGTGCGCGGTTCTGCTCTTGTTGTTTTGAGCCCTTTGCGGCAGAGCCTCGGTGTGGTCCAGTCTCAGCAGGATGGGGAGCCCTGAGAGCCTGGGCCGACCTTGTCTGGTCACTAACCGCAGGTAGTGCCACCTCAGGGGCCTGGGCCTGTGTCACCTGCTTTTTTTCAACCACTGCCCTCATCTGCCTGGGCTGTCGGGAGCACAGGGTCTCCAGTGTTTGCTGTCTTTAGGGAGTGTGGTGAAGAGCGAGGACTATTCCCTCCCCATGTATGTCGATCGGCGCGACTACCCACTGCCCGACGTGGCCCACGTGCAGCAGCTGTCTGCTAGCCAGAAGGCACTGAAGGAGAAGGAGAAGGCCCCATGGAGCAGCCTGACCCGGGACGAGAAAGTCGAGTGTGGGTATCGAGGGGTGTGGGCGGACCGTGAGGCTCTGCAGAGCAGCCCTCCTGCAGGGTCACTGCTGGGCTTCCGATGTTGGGTTTCTGGGTGATTGCTCCAGGCGCCCAGGGCGGAGCGGGTGGGTGGGGTTTGTCCCCTCAAATCCCTGCACGGACCTGTGCCTTATGAGGAAACAGGCCTCCCACTGAGCTGGGGACTTGGTTTCACACTGTTTTGCCCAGAGCAAACCTTGCAGTGTCCGTCCCCTCCCGCATGTGTGGGCGTGGCCTTCTGCCTGGGGTCTCCGGGTGCCAGCAGATGGCTGTTCCTCCTGTCCCAGTGTACCGCATTCAGTTCAATGAGAGTTTTGCAGAGATGAACAGGGCCACCAACGAGTGGAAGACGGTGGTGGGCGCAGCCATGTTCTTCATCGGCTTCACAGCCCTCATCCTGCTTTGGGAGAAGCGCTACGGTGAGTGGCAAGTGGTGCACGAGCCCCTGGGCGGTAGTTTGTAGGCTGAAGCCGAGGTGGTCTTGGTCGCCTTGTGTGGCAGTCAGGTGCCACCTCTGGAGCACACTGCCTCCGGTTAGTGGCCGCTATCAAAGATGATCTGATCGAGCCAGGAGGGCTCATCTGCCGAGTGGCCTGCCCAGCGGTTGTAGCTTTGTTTCTGCAGTGGGAGTTCAGAGCTCTAGGCCATCTCTGCGATGATGTGGGTGGGGCGGCCTGCTTGCTCTGGCGTTGCCTCTCCTGGCTTCTGTCTGGCAGAGCAGTGTTTGCCTTTGAGCATGTTCTCTCCGTGCCTTTGGTTTGTGGACAAGGGTTGGCAGTACCCCTGGGCTCTCCAGCTGACCTCCCCCATGGCTCTGGTGGCTCTACTCTGTGCCGGCCTGGAGACCCTGCCCTCTGTCCCTGCTGGAGACCACAATCTGCTCTAACTCAGTGAGCAAAGGAATAAAAATCCCCAGAATTGCTATTGCCCAGAACAGAGCTGTCTGTGGGTAGGCTTGAGTATCCTGTGGGGGGTTGCCATGGAGACACGCTCATGCTGCCATTTTGAACTGCAGTATATGGCCCCATCCCACACACCTTCGACAAGGAGTGGGTGGCCATGCAGACCAAGAGGATGCTCGACATGAAGGTCGGCCCCATCCAGGGCTTCTCCGCCAAATGGGACTATGACAAGAACGAGTGGAAGAAGTGAAAGCCGTCAGGCCAAGACCTCTCCTGAGCAGCACAGCCACTGGGTATCGCACGTCCCACTGCACCGAGGCTAATAAACCTGTTCACTTGAGTTCCTGTGTATGATCCTTTCCTTGAAGGTGACTAAGTGAAAGTGTCTTTGTGTGAAAAGCTGAGTTTCTTCCAAGTGCCCAAAGCAAATAGACCATGGATCTGAGTGAAATGACAAAGTCTTGTATTTTACACTGTACAGGGGACATTATATAAAAACTAAGAACTAGCTAGGCATGGTGACACCTGCTTGTAATTCCAGCCCTTTGAGAGGCAGAAGCAGGAGGACTGCAAGTTGGAGCTCACCCTTGGCATCTTCGCAACTTAGTGAGACCTTTTCTCAAAATTTAAAAAAGTAAGAGCTGGGGATGCAGTATATTGTGAAGGTCCTGGGTTCAATTTTCAGTACTGCCAAAAAGTAAAAACATCCTGTTATAGTAACCAGACCTATAGAAGCTTCCTGGGCCCCTTTCCCTCTGTCCCTCACTGGGCACCCACAGCTTCCGATGGAAACTGGGCCTGAGCCAGAGGAGGAGAGAGCCTAAAGAATGCTCCTTCCTGACGTCCCTGGGTCTTGGCCAAGGTGCCCAGAACACTGTGTGCCCTGTGCTGGGTATCCACAGCCGGGTGGAAGGCAGTGTGTGACCTTAGCATAGCGCTGTGCTCCATGGGGTCGCTTTGAATCTCAAAAGTGCCAATGCACTGTACACTGGCCTGCACAGCGTGCGGTTGTGGACCAACCGCACTGTACCTTGGGCTGCCAATGTCTGACTTCTGGCCTCACAACTCCAGCAGCATTCTGGAAGGGAGCAGGGTCGCTGCCCAGCCTTTGTGGCTCCTGTGGCTGTGGTGGTTGGGCCGCTTGCAGGGGGCAGCATGGAACACATGAGCTGTGAGACAGGAGGGTGATGGGGACTGGAGGGGCTGTGCAGAGGGCGATGGGGGGCGGGGGCGGGGCGGGGACAGCTCTGGGCAGAAAGAATGGGAACATGAAGGACTCCATGGGGACAGGGAGGGTGTGGTCCAGGGACAGAGGGGAGACCAGGGGTCCAAAGCACTGCAGGGGAGGATGGAGCGCCTGGAACCAGCAACTCGGGCCTCACAGACCCCTTCCTCCTGGTGGACAGAGATCTGGCCTCAGCAAGCCCAGCACCCCACAGCACTGCTGCCCTTGCATGGCCACAACCGCCTCTCAGTTCTGACCTGGAAAGCAAGGGGCAGGCAGGACTTGGCTTCCCCATCCCCTAGTCCAGAAGCAACTGGAGACAGCTGTCCTTCACAGGGGATGCACAGGCACATTTGTATATGTACATACATCGCTGGGGATAGAGCCTAGGCCCTTTCGCTGAGCTATCCTGCCCTCTCTTTTTATTTATTACTGTTTTTCTTGAAACAAGGTATCTGTAGTCCAGGCTGATCTTGTACGCGAGGTGATCCTCCTGCCTCAGCCTTTAAAGTGCTAGGTGTGCACCATTGTGCCCAGCCTTTTTATTTTAATGTAGGATCTTTCTATGCTAAGTTCCCCAGATATGGATTGAGATTGTGACCTACCTGCCTCAGGCTCTGAGAATCGTATTTTTTGTTGTGGTAGAAAATACTAAGAGTTTGCATTGCAGCCATTTTTAAGTGCATGGTGGTGTGCAAACACCTCCTCCTTCCAGCCACAGAACTCTCTTGTCTCCCAGCCTGAAACGGGCATGAAACACTCCCTTTCCTTCCATCTCTGTGACTACTTCCTGCACCTCTGCCACCCCACCGAGAGACTCAAAGGCCTTGTGTTCTGTGGCTGGCATGCTCTACTGTGCACAGCATCCTCAGGGCTCATCCACGAGGCATGTGTGAGGTTTTTCTTTCCTCCAGGCTGAAGAGCGTCTGTCTACAGCTAGCCCGGTTGTTTAGCCATTCGCCAGCCAATGAATGGACTGTGCGTTGTCTCCATATTGGCTTCTGTGAGTGAAGGGACCAGGAACGTGCACACACACAAATCTGGTCGCGTCCCCACTTCAGCCTCCGAGAAACACAGACAGACGCTGAAAGAGGCAGCAAGGGGCATCTCTGGCTCATCAGGATGCCTTCCGTCCTGCCCAAGTGGCTCCTGCACTGGGGTTCAGCACTGTGATTTTAATAAGACAAGAAGTTGAGGCATCAGGGCCAAGGGGTGGCCAGCTTCCCCTACTGGTACACAGTGCAACCTACTTGCAGGGTTTTATCTGTCACTTCTGGATTCTCTCTACTCATTCAGAAGTCTTGATTTTCAAGGGAATGAATGATCTATAAATAAAACCAAATTTTGTATAAATTCAGGCTACTCATCTCACAGAGTAAGAGAATGAAATCACAGACGTAGGGAGGCAGGAGCGTGTTTGGAGGAAAAAGAAGAAAACCAGGAAATGTGGAAGGAGAACTGCCCCTGGCATTCTGCTTTGGTCCCAGACAGATGAGCAGAGCCCACAGTCCTTGGAGAGTTTTTGGAGTCACTGTTTGTTTCAAAGATACTGAGTTCAGAGGAAACCAGTTATTGTGCATTTTTAACATTCCCAGGTGTTGCGCCTAGAGGTGAGAGCACGCTGTGCCCAAGGTCGCCCTAGAGCTCACTGAGCTGCCTGTTACACTGGGAGAAGCAGCAGTGGATGGGGGGAACTGGAAGTTGGCAGTGCCATGAATGTTTGGGGCTCCCTGTGCCCCTGAACCAACAGGAAAAGAAGGAATGACTATCCTATGGAGGGTGAGTTGTCCTGATTACACACAGGGACAGGGAAAACTGTGTCCAGAACTAGGACTATATCGACACATATTTCACAGAAACAGAAAGGTGAGGCCACCAGGGACTTGGACCCTGCAGGAATGGGTGAGCGAGGGCTGGGATGGGCAGGAGGTGTGGAATGGGCAGAGGACGGAGATGGGTGACCAGGTCAGAAGTGAGGGCAGCAGCACCTACATGTGTCTTCTGTCTTCTTCCGTGTGTGTGTGTGTGTGTGTGTGTGTGTGTGTGTACACCTGTGTAGAGTATTATGTTTTCCTTCTTTAATTACACAAGCATTTTAGAGGTTAATTTTGCAATTTAGCTCTAGATAGCAGAACGTCTGGACAGGACCTTGACTGAATTTGAGGAGCGATTTGCATAGGCCAGGAAGATAACTAGGACTGCTGGGACTTAGAAACTCTTAATTGGGGGCAAGGGTAAGGACGTCTTCTCTTGTGTGTAGGACATCTGTGCCTTATGGGTGAGGGTGAAGACCATTACTGTGCAGACTGTGCTTGGCAGGCAGAGACAGACTGAGCCAGGGAAGTTCTCTCCTGGCTCCAGACCCACCCTCTTGTACTTGCCTGAGATGCTGGGGCCGGGATTCTGCACCCCACTCTTCTGCCTGGCCAGCTTGGCCTCTGCCGATGGGAGCACTTGGGGCTCTGGAAGCCTGGAGAGAAGGGAGCAGCTTGCTTTTCTTGTCTGCTTCCTGTTTCCCGTCTGCTTCCTGGTTCCTGTCTGCTGCTTCCTACTTCCTGTGAATGTCTCCTCTGTGTGCTGCTTTGCCTTAGCTTTAGTGAAGTCTGCACCCCTTCCAATATTTTGAGACAGAATCTTGCTAAGTTGCCCACACTGACCTCAAACTTGTGATCCTCCTGCCTCAGCCTCCTGATTGGCAAGGATTTCAGGTGAACTGCCACCCTTGGCTTACCCATGTCATTTTAACAGGCTAACTTCACTCAGAGTCAGTCTCTCTTTTTCTTTCTTCTTTTTCTCATCACTGGCTTTTGATTTTAGTTTAATTCCTGGATTGAGACTTACACATTGCTTGTGGTAAGTAGCTTTATTGCTAGTATTTATAACCTTTAGGAAATGGCTACCTCTCAGAGGTGTCTTCCGGGGTATCTGGCTTTTGGGTTTTGAGTCTGGTGCAAGGTCCTGCCTCTTCAATTTATTGGGAATGAGAAGTTGCTGCCCATTTGGTCCTGCCCCTGGTTCTCTGGCACTGGCTTCTAGTATTTATTATGACCCTTAGATAATCTCAGGCTTGGTATACCAGGAAGAACAACTGATTAGAACAGTTATGTCACCTTGGCTAAAATAGTACAACCAACAATAACAATAGCATCAAACAGCCTAGAAAATGACAAGCCGAGGTAACTACTAAGGCGACCCTCCTCTGTCCTCCACCCTCGCTTCTGACCTCTTCCTTCTACCTTTCCCCCAATGAGGGTCATGCAAACTGGGACACTGGTGCAGAAGCTGGGAGGGAAAGGGAAGAAGTAAAAACAACAACAGAACAAGAACAAGAAATCATGTTCACGTTCATATAAAAACACGAACAAAAAACAAAAAAAGGAGAGAAAGAAAATGAAAGAAAATAAAATTAAAAAGCCCACTTGGTGCGTCTCTGCTGCCACCAGTAGACAGTGTGGGCCGACAGAGTCCAGGTCCTCATCGGTGAGTCCCAGCAGGCCAGCAGCAGCTCCGTGGCGGGGTAGAGGAGATCCCACTGCCCCTGCACCTCTGCGTCCACTGGGGTTCCGGCCGGCCTCAGGCTGCGGGGAGGCCGGAACCAGATCAGCCCAGCCCACAGCCGCCCCGTGCCTGGCGTGGGCTTGAGCTGGGCTGGGAGCCGCTGGGTGGAGCCAGCAGCTGCTCCACCTCCCAAGCTCAGCTGGCCTCTCCTCAGGATGGCTCTTGTGGGAGGTCCTAACGGGACACCTGAGCAGCCACTGCCGTCCACTGCGTCCGCTGCGGCCTGCTGAGCCCACTGTTCGGCTCCACTGGTGGCCCGCTCAGCGGAGACCTCTGGGGTCGCCCGCGGTCACTGTGCGTGGGCAGTTTCAAGCAGCCCCACCCATGCAGTGAGCCCAGGCTTAGGGAGAAGGCGCTGCTGCCTCCTCCTTCTTTGTTAAGGTTTCTCTCTTCACTGTCTCTGTGCGCTTCAATTCTAAATTCACAACCTGGGACCCACTTCCCGCCCTCCTTCCTCGGTTTGCATGTTCTAGTGTTTGGACACCAAACCTTGGAGGGGCTCTTTCTCCACTGCTCACCGCTCCACGGACTTCCGGGAAGCCTGGTTTCTGATTTCATTACTTTCCCTAACAAACACATTTTGGCTTCTTTGCTAATTTCCTTTGCTTTCTTTCTGTTTTAGTAACTTGTGCTCTTTGTTGTTTCCTTCTACTTTAGGTTTATTTGCTGTTATTTTTCCAGCTTCCTGAATGGCATTTAGTGCTTTCCCTTCTCTGATAAATGCACTGGCATTCACGGAACTCGTCGGGGAGGGTCAGCGGGAGGCCAGTGCTCCACCCCTGTTCTGTGCGGGACGCTCGCTTTGCACTGGGCTTCTCTGACGGGGCGGGGGCGCTGTTCCCCAGCACAGGCATCTTCAGGCACCTGCAAGTGTGACGGCATTGTGACAGCGGATGCCCCTGAGGTGTCCATGCTCTCAGTGGTGTGGATGCCGCTCAGGGCTCTGGGTTTAGACAGTTTTGCTCCCTGCTATGTCGTGTTAGAGTGATTTGGTGTGCAGCTGCCGCAGGCTGTGTGCAGTGTCCCCTGGGCTGATGCTGGCTGCGCCGTTCCCAGGTTCTCTTACTGACAGGTTTACCTGGTTCTATTTCTGACAAATTTTTGTCTGTTTACTAGACTTTAAAAAAATTTTTTTGTATTCATATTTGAGGCTATTATTAGGTGTCATAACTTAAAACTTGTTATAATTCCTTGAAAATTGAACTTTTTTATACTGAGGATCTGTCTTTTTTTTTTTTTGAGACAGAGTTTCACCGTGTAGCTCAGGATGGCCTTGAACTCACTATGTAGCCCAGAATGACCTCAAACTCATGGAGAGCCTCCTGCCTCAGCCTCCCTAGTGCTGGGATTCTAGGTTGGGTTTGAGGATCTGTCTTAAATTGTTTTCTCATTACTGGAACAAACTACTGAACACATACAACCTAGGGAGGTTGATTTTGGCTCAGGTTCAGTCCTTGGTCAGCTGGGCCAGGGCAGGTGTAGGATGGGGGAGGAGAAGGTGCTCAGTGCATGCCAGCCAGGAAGCAGAGGAGGGATGAGCCACGAACAAGAACGCATCCTTTGAAGTCACACCCCAGTAGCCACCTCCAAAAACGCATTTGCTATGCAGCTCATTGAAGGATGGATCCACGGATGAGAATAGGGTCCCACGACCCCACCACCCCCTACACCTGGGGGATTTGGGGAACATCTGAGGTCTACACGTATCAGTGCAAATGGATCAGTTACAGGGCCCAGCCCGGGGACGCAGCACTACCACTGAGCTGTCTACAGACCCTGCCCTCTGCCCCTCAGTTTTTATTTTGAGAGAGGCTCTTGCTAAGTTGCCCAGGCTGGCCTCTAACCTGCTATCCTCCTGCCTCAGCCTCCTGAGTATCTGGGATTACAGGCATACATACTGGGCCAGGACTGAACTTTTGTCACTGTGAAGTGATTCTCTTCGAAAAATGTGTTTTGTCTTAAGAATATTAATGTTTTCCACTTGAGTGAGGGATGCATTCTTTGCTCTGGACAGCAGAGGGCATGCAGAGACCTGAGCCATCCAGTACCAAGCAGAGGGAGTTGGGGCCCAGCCTGGCACTTTCTCCAGTCCAAGAGGGCTAGGCTGGACACACTCTTCCCTTCACATCTCTTCTGGAAGCAGCACTTCACCCCCAGAGGGGACATGCTGTACCTTGCTGGCCAGACCCACCACTCACCAGGCAACCACTGTCTCCTCTCGCGCAGCTGTTTGGCTCTGTCCTCCTGCAGACAGAAGTTCTTGCCCTGCAGGGACATCTTGCTGCAGGTAAGAAACTTCATTTCACTGATAAGGACTCTTCCTGGACTCTGGTGTGGCACAGATCTGAGAAGAAAGGTGTTATTATAGGGTGTGAAGCAGGCTTATTCCACAGGAATATTGCCCACGTCCCTTCTAGCTGTGTGCTGACCAGAAAGGCATAAGAGCTGAATGAACTAGGGTTTAAGTGCACTGTCCTGACTCAGGCAGCCCTGGGCCTTGGCTTGGTATGTACGTACATCACTCTCTCACCAGCCCCCAAGAGGTTGTCATCTCCATCTTATGGATCAAGAGGGACAAAAGGTCAAGTGACTCATCCACGATCACGCAGCCAGGACAGGTCAGCTGGCACCATAACCCACTCCTGCCCCTGCTGCCTTGGCTTCAGCCACATACAGTGTCTGGCACACAGCAGAGCTTGACAAGGCCCTCTGATGGGGCGAACATGTCCCATCCCAGGAATGGGTCAGCCTCCAGGGGCCTTGGATGCCTTCCTTGTCTCTTGCCACCAGCCCAAACTAAGCCAAAGGTCAACAACCAACCAGGTAAATTCAGATACTCACTGGTGCGCCCAGCCCGTTACCCCATTACCTCCCAAGCCACCTGGAGCTTCTCTGTGGGCAGCACCTCACTGGGGGGAATGTGAGCAACCCCATTCCCTCAACACACAGACACTATAGGTGTGGTCTCGAGGAAGAAGTTCCTGTTTCTGACCAAGGAGACTTATGGAGGCCCAGTCCTCCCTCCTGGGAACACGGAGCTTTTATCAGGTGGTCTGTGATGACCCAAGAGTAGGCTGGCATCAGGGCCACTGGGTACCTCCCCCCGGGTGCTGGGGCAGGTGACCCCAGTCAGGTGCTGACTCCTGTGCTCTTTGGGGCCAGGTCTCCCCCAGGGGCTCTAACGCTGCATTCACGGTCGCCTAGGAAACTGAACACAAAACCCAGAGCCGTTGCACAGACTCCGAGGAGAGGAACCGAGGGTAAAAAGCACGGGCGCTCCTGGCAGCCACCGGGTGGGGAGGCTGCTCCTTAGAAGGGTGGACCCAGATCTGAAGCAAGCCGGTGTAGGGGTAGGGAGTCCCTAACTATGGGCTTTCGTGGAGCGAACCACGCCTCGAAGGTGTGCCACCAGCCGGCCTTTGCTCTGGAGTCCCTTCGCGGCCGTCATCCCTCACATGAACACCAGGTGGCGCCAGGGCTCCGTGCCCGACTGGGTAAAAGCGCTTCGGGAAGCGGCCTGATGACTGGTGGAGGGCGCGCGCGTGTCTTCTAGGTCTGGGCCTGTGGCCTGAACTATGTCGAGTTCCTCGAATTGGCGGGTGATCGTGAGGACCACGGGAACTTCCTTTCGCTCGACTCTACTGCTTTTGCGTTGCCATGGAGATCATGATTGCACCAGATGTACAGTGCTGACCTCTGGCGGTGTGCGGGTTGGAGGTGAGCCAGTCTGACTCCCTACAGCCCCAAGGCGGAGTGTGTGTGGGGGTGGGGTCCCCGTGGCCGCTCCATGATCCCCTGCTCCTGGCACTGCAGCCTCTCGGGGCAACCTGCCTCAAGCGCGGGACCTGGGCCAAGGACCTGTAAGCTGCCTGTTTCTGGTGAAAACATGCGTGCACGAGTTGGAGTTTGTGTCCTGCAGACGCAGAACTGGGCCTGAGCTGCGGTTCTACACCGTCCAAAAAAGGTGCGACGGTCCCTCGGTCATTCACTGGGGAGCCCGAGCAAATCCCACGACTCCGCTATGGAACAGTGCTTGCCCAGTGGCCCATGGCCTCCCGACTGCCCGGGGGAGGGGAAATGCACACAAATCAAGTGTGCTTCCAGGTCAGGGACCTCAGGTTCAGATGGAGAAGCAGTCCCCAAAGACCTCTTTGGGCTTCTTTTTTTTTTTTTTTTTTTTTGAGACAGGGTCTCCCCGTGCAGTTCAGGCTGGCCTTGAGCTCACTATATAGCCCAGGCTGGCCTCAATCTCCCAGCAATCCTCCTGCCTCAGCCTCCTGAGTGCTGACATTACAGCTATGTGCTACTATGCTTGGCTGGCCTCTTTTTACGATGTGCCTTTGAGTCCGAGTGTGAAGTTACCAATGTGGCCTAGCCTCAGCATATGGGGATGCAGAGTGGCTTGGGGGGCCAAGAAGACCCTCACTTCAAAGGTTCATTTTGCTCCCTTGCCCAGCACCTAAGAGAGAGAAGTGCTTTCTCCACAGTGGTTTAAGAGCCTGGATCTTGCTCCTATTCTGCCATCTGGGGACTCCAGATGCATGTGGCAGTGGCCTGAGGGCCTAGGGTGGGTGTGTGGGGGATTCGTGCATGGACAGTTTGTGTCTCAGAAGCCACAGTTGTAAACAGGCCATGTTTTCTCGGGGGCATTGTTTTCACTCAAAATCTGGAAGAAAGCTCTTGTTTATAAGTAAGACAAACACAGATATTCCATGGAATGAAACAAAAAACTCAAGTCAATTCTAAAGATAAAACACAACTTCAAAGAAATGTGGATGGGTGCAGCCTGGGAGGGATCTTGGGAGGGCTCTCCTTGCTTAAACAGTGCAAAGAGCAAGCCTTTCAACAACGGACAGGGCTGGGGATATAGCTCAGTGGAATAAATGCTTGCCTAGCAAGCGCAGGGTCCTGAGTTCGATCCCCAGTACCACACAAAGAAAAACAAAAACAGAAACTACTATTTGGGGCTGGGGATATAGCTCAGTGGAATAAATGCTTGCCTAGCAAGCGCAGGGTCCTGAGTTCGATCCCCAGTACCACACAAAGAAAAACAAAAACAGAAACTACTATTTGGGGCTGGGGATATAGCTCAGTGGAATAAGCGCTTGCCTAGCAAGTGCAGGGTCCTGAGTTCGATCCCCAGTACCACAAAAACAAAAACAAAAAGCAACGGACATCTGGAGTACC
>PVLD010000663.1:232225-258149 GCA_004027595.1 Dinomys branickii
CCACCACCATCACCACCATCACCATCATCCCCATCATCCCCATCATCCCCATCATCCCCATCACCATCACCATCCCCGTCACCACCACCACCATCCCCACCATCACCACCACGACCATCACCACCATCACCACCATCACCACCATCCCCACCATCCCCGTCACCACCACCACCATCCCCATGAGGCTGACTGGGTCAGGAGTGGCTGTGACTGGCTTTCCTGCCGGATGCGGAGATGAGCTGGTGTCTGCACAGCAGAGGACGCCGACTGGAACCGACCACAGAGGGTGTGACCAGCGGGGGTTTTGGTGGTGATTCTGTACGGGCTGTAGCTGTGGCCGTGCTGGTCCCTGGCACTGCCCACGGTCCCATATGGCTCTGGGGCTGGGCCAGATGGGCTGCTGGGCTTTCCCTTTGATGAGAGCCTGCTGGGGAGTTTGGGAGAGGAGGCCACTTCGGCCTCTCTGGGGTCACCTTGGAAGCAGAGTCATGAGGCTGCTCAGAGGACTTTCCCAGCCATCAGGACCGCTACTTCCTCAGCACCCTGGGGGCCCTGTTGGGAAACCCCACAACGGGATCCTCTTGAGTGTGGAAGCGCCAGAACTTGGGCTGAGAGGGATGGAGCTGGGGTGTCTGGGTAACCCCAGCTTCAAGGATCCTGACTGGCAGGAAGCTTCTGGGATCATGAAGATGGATGAGTTTTCCCCAAGTTGGGGAGAGAGGCTTAAAATAATGGAGATGTGTTTTCTCACAGTTCTGGAGGCCAGAGGCCTGAAATCGTGGCGTAGCAGAGCCAGGGTGTCTTTGCAAGCTCTTGAGAGAGCTCCTGTGCCTCTCCCTGCGACTGCTCTGTCCCTGTGTGGCTGTCTCCTCTACATCTGTCAAATAGCTTCCAGGTTTGTCTGACATGGACAAAGGTCTCTGCAGTTATAGCCCCTCACACCCAGCATAGGCTTCCTTCAGCTCATTTCCTCCTCAAGACCATCTTCCTGAAGGAGAGAGCCTGGACGTGGCACACAGACCCCGAGGTCTTGGAGTCACTCCTCTTCTGAGAACGCTGCAGAAGGTGAGAATCTGCTCCCTGCAAATCCGTGCAAGAACTTGCCATCTGGCAGGCAATAAGTTGGTAGACCTGGCTTGTTTCTCCTGGACCTCTGAATTCCCAAGGATACCACGCTGAAATTCATTTGGAAAGAGTATTAAAAAGTTCTTGGTGGCCCTGTTGGCTGCTGTTTTGCTCTCTCTGGGCCCCAAGTTGCCACGCTGCCAGATGCCCCCAGAACACTCAGAGGCCCTGGGTGCCAGGCTTCTCTGGGGCTCTGGCACATCTCAGGCTGCCAGACTGTCCTACCTGAGCCCTCCAGAGCCCTCTGCCACAGCACTGCGAGCTGTGGCCTGGAGCTGCTGGGTGCTGAGCTTCCTAGGCTGTGAATGAGCCATGTGTCTCTGTGCACTGTGAGAACATATCCTGCTGATCTTTACATAATAAAGAACCTTGTGGATCTCAGGATCAGAAGAGTTAGTTTCAGGCGGCTGAGAGGTCTAGTTTTTCTCCCTGGGGCTTGGAAAGCCTTGCTGGTGCCTCTCTGCAACATTGTCTTCTCACAGGGCTTGTGGGGAGGAAGAGGGCCACTGACAGGTGGCCTGGATGGCCTGTCCACTGGAGGACAGCGGAGCCCATGGGGGCTCTTTGCTCTGAGTCTGTTGGGTTGTCATCGCCCAGGTGGAGCCCCTGTTACCAGGAGCCACGAGGCTGGTGCTCCTCATGGCATCTCCCTGCCTGAGGGGCAGAAAGAGGCTGTTTTCCTTGGGTTTTTGTTGAACTATTTCAGGCACGTGGAACTGTAAGCACTACTACGGTGAGCCCCTGGCGACCCTTCCCCTGGGAGCCCTTTCACCAGGATCACCTTCCACCCCAAGCCCGGGAGGGAGTCCTCACTGCCAGCATCATGGAGCTCCTCTGCCTGGCACCTCTACGTGGCCCTGGAGGTGCCTGAGAGGACAGCACCTTGAGGGGTGCCAGACGGCCACTCCGGCAGGGTCTCACCTCCCACCCAGGTCAGAGGCTGGGGGACAGGAAGTCCCCCTGCCCCCCGTGTTGGCAGGGATGGTGTCTTTCCTTTCCTTTGGAGGTGAGGGGCTCACTGTGTTGCCCAGGCTGGCCCCAAACACCTGGGCTCAGATGATCCTCCTGCCTCAGACTCTCAGTTGCTGGGACTCAAGCATGCACCCTGCTTAAGCTGTGGATGTGCTGTGGTGCGGCTGCCAGGAAGCTGGAGGAGGAGGGGGGCTGGACCCTGGAGCCGGTCCTGGACCACCGCCACCTTTGCGCAGACAGACGGGCAGGCTCCTTCCTCAAAATAAAAAGGAGAAAGGGGTTTCTTGAGAAGCTGTTTAGCAACCCGAGCAGGGAAAACAATCAGAGACACGGGAAGGCCAGGGGTCTGCGTGCAGGGCCATGCTTCCGTGCGGTGAGCCCGCAGAGGCCCGGCCACAGGCAGCGCAGCGGCTGCCTGGGAAAAGCGGAACAGGAAGAGCATGGCAGGTTGAGCAACTCACAGCCCAGATTGGGCCGGGGCAACCACAAGCCATGGCCGCTGCAGCTGCCTGGCGCCCGCCCAGACACTGCCTCGCCACGGGCAGCGGGCAGGAAGCACCCTCTGGCTGGGGGGCTGCGGTGCCCACCCAGCGCAGAGGTCTTGCTGACCACCAGGACCCTGTCCTGGCCCCTCCTCGCCCTGGCCGAGGTTCACCCAGGAAAGAGGCTGCGGGACTGCACAGCAAGGGTCCTCCTTACCCCTCCTTGCCCTGTGGCTGGTGCGCTTTGCTGTTGTCCTTGTTGGTTTTGGTTAAATGAACCCAGCTCTGTTTTTTGTTTTGTTTTTAATTTTTTAAAATTTTGAGACAGGATCTCACTAAGTTGCCCAGCTGGTCTTGAATTCTAGGTCTTCCTGCCTCAGCCTCCCAGAGGGCTGAGCATATCGGTAGGTATGCAACACCATGCCGGGCTGCATGTCCTGTTGCTGACTTGGGTTATATGTATTTCATTTCTAAAAACTATGTAAGCAACTCTTTTAGAGAAAGTTTAGAAAAAGAAAATGCTATCACCCTTCTTCCCACTGTCTGAACATGAGCTGTTACTGCACAACGTGGTGCTTTTCCCTCCACACTTTTTCCCCAGCATGCATTTCGCAGCACAGACAGACCCAGGTGGCTCCACAGGGCCAGGCTCCTCGCATCCTCAGCGGGCATCTGCATCCGGACGCCACAGCCACGAGCACTGAGGAAAGTGTCTTCCTGCAGAAAACTTCACACACGCCGTCCAAGCTCGGCGTGTGGGAGGAGAGCTCCCTGTGCCTTCAGCCCGGTTCAGCAGCGATGGCAAAGCCTGTGAGATGGGAACAGATGTCCGAGTCGCTGGCCATTAGAGAAACGCAAATCACAGTGACCCTGAGCTTCCACCTCACTGCGGTGAATGCTGTTGTCGACCATGAGTCAGATAATAATGCAGGCGGGTGAGGCCACAGGGAAAGGTGCCTGCTGGACTATTGCTGGAAGCGTACACCGGCACATCCCTGTGAGGATCAGGGTGGAATTTCCTCCCAAAGTCAAAGCGGCAATTCCATTTGACCCAGCTATCCCGTTTCTAGACATCATATTACGGTGACCCATGTGCACCCATCTGTGTAGCAGCACAGTTCATAACAGCTACATCTTGGAAGTGACCTGTAGGCCTGTGAACAGCTAAATGGATAAAAAAACTGGGCATTCATACACGTGGAGTACTACTCAGTCATAAAGAAGGATAAGCTTGAGTCACGTGTGGGAACGTGGACACACCTTGAGGCCATAATGTTACACGAATAAATCAGACACTCGGGCTTAAGTACCACATGGCTCTTGTGTGGGAAACCCAAAGTATGAACAAAGATCAAGACACAAGACAGAGGAGTGGTGATAGAGGCGGAGCTTGTGAGGTGGGCGGGGGAGAGACAGGAGCGACTGAGCAGTGATGGAGGCGGGGCTTGTGAGGTGGGCGGGGCGAAGAGACGGGTGGGGAGTGAGGGGAGGGGGAGGGAGCGGTGCGCCCGCTGCAGCTCCCTGCCAGGAGTGAGGCCGTCTTATGTCCGAACATGTCCCACTAAGAACGAATTAAGAAAAGAAAAAACAAGAAAAAAACCATAGCAAAGGACTTAACCTGCTGTGGCTTTTTAAAAAATGGTGGTGAAATGTATGTATCCCCAAATGCCCCCTTTTAACCTTTCTTAAGGAGGGCAGTGCTGGGAGTTCAAGCCCTCATCTCCCACGCCAGGCAGGCTTGGCCCTTTGCGTCGCCTGAGCAGCTCCGCCTGAGCCCTCTCCGAGCGTGCAGTTTGGGGACATCAGGTGAGCCTGTGCACCCCACTCCTCCCAGTCGCCAGGACCCTTACACCCACTCAACGGAGGCGCGGAGGCTCCCGGGACCTTAGAGCAGCAGGAGTGACACATCCGTCCCGGTGCCTGGCTTTACGGCAGTCGCCCCGACTAGGCTGCACTGTTTCCCTGCGGACAGATACTCGGAGTGGGGGCACGTGGGTTGTCGGGTCGTGTGCTGTGAAGCCAACCCCGTTCTCAGTGCTCCCTATCCATCGCTGTCTAAGCACTTGTAGAGGGCTTTTTAGAAAACGTCATAGCAACGCCTCCCAGCTAAAATTTTTTTTTTTGTTTTTGACACAGGGTCTCACTATGCAGTTCAGGCTGGCCTTGAACTTACTATGGCCCAGGCTAACCTCGAACTCATAGCAATCCTCCTGCTTCAACCTCCTGAGTGCAGAGATTAGAGGCCTGCACCACCATCCCAGCCCAACTAGTCATTTAACAGCACTTCCTCACACCATCGCAGCTTCCGGTGCTGCTTGGGTCTGTCTGGTTGTTCTCTTGCATGCCCTCCTAGTCAGTTTGCTTGAGTAAAGAGCCAAAAAAAATGGTTGAATCTTAAATCTATTTGAATTATTATTGTTGTTATTAATGTTTTTGGAGAAAAGGTATTGCTATGTAGCCCAGGGTGGCCTTGAACTCCATGGCAGTCGTCCTGCCTCAGTCTCCCAAGTGCTGGGGTTACAGGTGTGCACCACATCTGGCTTAGAATTCTTTTCACCCCACCTCTGTATTCACTGAAGATACGGCTGTCACGCTATGGTGTCACATGCTGCCTGTGGGTGGTGGACAGCCCTGTCACGTGCCCTGCCCCTGGGCTCACCAACTCAGGCCAGACTCTGCGAGGGCATTCCCCTGCACCTGCCTGGGCAACGCTGCCGGCTGCTTCGTGCGGAGACCTCTCTCTCCTTCGCACATTCCTGGTGTCTGGAACGGGAGCCTTTTCAAACTCACAGAAGCACTCTGAGGACATCTGAGACCCCCGCATACCCCTGCTGAGTCCCCGGTCAGGCTTTTTGCAGAGGTGCCTAGGTACCCTGGGGCTCCTCTGGGCACCGCCTGACCCAGGTTCCACCTGCCCAGCTCGGCCGCGACCCTCATCCTCCTCCGCCTGGTCTGCTCTCCGCTGTCCTCGGCCACACAGGCTCGGCATGATGAGTGTAGCTGCCGCGCTGGGTTTGACAGCGTTCTCCCGGCCCGGTGCACGCACACCAAGCCTCCCCACTGCCCTGTGCGTGGCGCGCCATGTGGTGTGTGTTTCCGCCAGGCCTCTCCATGGTAAACTCCTGCTCTGCGTAGTGAGTTTCAGGGACCTCTCCTTTGGGATGCTGCATGCATCCCCCGGGCCAGGGCAGGGGCGGGTGGCAGCTGCCTGGCATGGGGCTCCCGGCAGGGGTCGCAGCTGGCCACGGCCCGCCGCTTGCTCTCCGGGATCCGACACAGGCCTGGGGCCTGCCCGGCTCCCTCACCCCAGCCCTCGCTGCTCCCCAGCCCTGCACCCCTGGGGGCTCCTGCTGCTCGCTCCTCCGTGTGCGGCCTGAGTGGCGCCGGCATGTGCTCTCCTGCCTGGTCTGCTTCTCCAGTGACGTGGGAAAAGCAGGCTAAGTGTCAGAATTCAGCGCGGCTGCATCAAAGGGAGGGGACAGGGAGGGAGGAAGAACCGGAGGAGGGCAAGGAAAAGGAAGGAGGAGATTGAAAGGGGGAGGGAAGAAAGGAAAAGAGGGAGGAGAGGGACACAGAGACAGGGAGGGGGAATCATTCACCCCCCAGTGGTCATTTCTCCCCCACATACTAAAAAACAGAAAACCTCACAACCAGAAGCTGCAAGCTGGTGTGACTCAGGCAGGCACAGGCTTCTATGGTGCTCTCAGTCATGCGGCAGAGCACCTCACGGTCTAAGAGGATTGCACAAGCTCCAGCCATCATGTCTGCCCTCTAGCCGTGAAGAAGGGAGAAGGGGGAAGATGCAGTGCTCCCTCTGCTTTGAGAAGAATGCGTGGAAGTATCGCACCTCACCACAGCTTTCATCTGTCAGCTCTGGACACCCGGCAGTTCTGGGGACTGGGCTGGGGGAGAGCTCTTGACAGCTGCTGACAGACTCCACATGCTCACCGGGAAGCAGAAGGCTTGGGTGCGGCTGGAGCTCTGTCTCTGCACAAGCCGGCGGGGATGAGGGCGAGCAGCCAAGAGCACAGGCGGCTCTCCTGTGCGGGGCGGCCTGGGGTGAGGGTGCTCAGCATCTGGCTGAGCCACACACTGTTTTCTTTCTCCCTCCCTCTTCTCTCCCTCCCCTCTCCCTCCTTCTGTTTGAGACAGGGTCTCACTCTGAAGTCCAGACCTTAAACTCAGTACGTAGCCAAGCCTGGCCTTGAACTCATATGGCGATTCTCCTGCTTCAGCCTCCTGAGTGTGAGATAATGGGCATGTGCCACCATGCTATCAGGGGACACATCAGTGCGGCAAGGTGACAGGCTTCCTCTGGGCCTGTGGGTGGTGGTGGGGAAAATCTCCCTCTCTCAGTGGCTGCCAGAATCGAGTCATCAGGGTCTCCTGGCCACAAGGGACTCCTTGCAAACTTGGGAGAAAAGGAATCTTGCCCAGAGCAGCTGTGGGCCCCATGCTGGATGATGACTGACCTTCCTGTGATGAACGGCCACTCTGGGCCGAGAGCCCCCGGCTCTCGTCTCCGGCAGGCCTGCCATGTGCCAGGAAACAGGCAGGTGGTGGCTGCCAGGGTGTAGTGCCAGGCTTTGAACCTGGGCAGCCCTGATCAGACTCTGGGTGCCGTCTGTGACTGGACCACTGGAAGTGGTGTTCCTGGCCCTGAATGGCCGGGTGTGGCCCTGGGCTGTGGTGGAGATGGTGAGAGGCCTGGCTCTAGGGTGGAGGGGTGAACTCGGCCAGCCACTGGGGACACAGTCCAGAGGCCACTGCCAGTGGTCCTGGGCTGTGCCTGGGCAGTGCTGTCATCCGCACCTCTGTGCTCCAGGCTGTTGGCAGGCATGCCCACCCCCAGGTCGTGTGGCTCAGGTGTCCTCCCTGTGGCTGTGGACATCTGCTGCACACAGCTGTGATACCTGACCTGGGGCTCATCTGGAACCTGTCATTTATGACTGTGCTTTCTGTGCAGACTCATCTAAGGGAGAGACTTTGCAGGACAGACACAGCTGCTTGTCCCCAGGACACACAGACTTCCTGGTCAACCAGTACACCCATGTTCTGGCTTCTGGGCTCATCTGGTGACTCAGGGTCTGCACTTTAGAGCCTGCAGGTCCCAGAGCAGGATGAGTGGGACAAGGGGCAGCACCACCTTGGACCTCCTGGCTTCTCTGGCCACCAGTGAGGTCCACGTTTCTGAGCCTTCCTTACAGAGCAGGGGTTCTGGGTGTGGAAGCTCTGCACCTGTGTGGAAGATGGTGTCCCCCCAAATCAGAAACAGAAAATAAATACTCGCAAGGGAGCGCTCAGCATGCTGAGCCCTGTGCAGAGCTGAGGAGCTGGGGTGCCAGGCAGCAGCCTGTGTGCGGGCCTATGTGGACCCTGCAGCCCCTCGGGGCTCGGGGTTCACCTCAGCCGACCTCTCCTGGGCATGGACACATGCCTTGTGTGTCACATGCTCATTGCTGGTGATTTGTGTTTGTGTTGCTGCCACACCTGACTCTGCGCTGCCAGGGGCATCACCACTGATGAGGACGAGGCCAGGGAGGCACGGAGTGGGCCCTAGCAAGCTGCAGGGCAGGTGCAGTGCATGCTGGGGACAGCACCCCCAGGCAGGCAGCATTGAAAAGGCCCCCCTGGGACACTGCAAAGGGGCCTTGAAGTCCATGCCCACCAATTCTGCCACACTGAGGACACTTGGGTCATGATTTCACAAGAGACCACAGTCACAGTAGGAGAGGAGTCTGCTGTGTGAGCCAGGAAGTGACACAGTGACCTGGGACATTCCTAACAATCTGCTCTGCTGAGGACCGTGGCATCATTGCGATCTTGTTGCCAAGGCATTGACTCTGTGCCCGTTTTCCAGTGGGCTGAGTACAATCTGAATACACAATGTGGGTCACGAGCGAGGATGAGACACTGCGGAGAAGGCCCTTGGTCGTCAGAACCCGAACCAAGACACAGCATCACTGCTGGTCATCCTCAGGAGAGGTGTGCGGTGGCTCGGCTGTTCCCTCTCAGGGGGCTGTGGAAGGCACAGATGCCTGGAAGTGTGTCTCAGCCAAGACCCCGAGTCCACCAGCATGGAAAGGAGGGAGGCAGGATGGAGCACAAACCACACGGAGGGCCCACGTCACTTGTATCCTCTCTCCTCACTCTCCTCACTGGCATGGCTGGGAGGATCAGATGAGAAAGCAAATACTTGTAAAATGCTCAGTTTTACTTAATTCTGAGGAAGGGTCTCACAATGGAATCCAGGCTGGACTTGAACTCCCCCTATGTAGTCAAGCTGCCTCCTGACTCAGCCTCCTGGGTGCTGGGATCAAAGGCATGCACCACCACACTGGCCTAGACTGTAAAGATTACTGACAAGGCTTCTCACAGGGGCAGGTGAAAAGGCTACGGCAGTAGCAATAGGAGGTAGTTTATTTTCAAAATAGACTCCTGGTTTCTGTCCACCCTCAGAGTGAGATACTGACAAGGCCAACAGTGATTGCATATTTGACTCGGGAGTCCAAATTATTTCTTGGAAAAACATGGGAACAAATGTTCTCAGAATTCATAATGAAGGGAAATTCAAATAAAGGAATTATAAAAATTCCTTCTCTAGGAGAAAAAAGCTAATTATAAGAAAGCACATGCACACTGGGTTAGAAAGTGTCTTTTTTTTCCTGGTGCATGGGATGGAACCCAGGGCCTCATGTCTGCTAAGCATGAATTCAACCACCGAGCTATGTTCTGGGCCTCACGCAGGTGTTAGAAATGGCTGAAGAGCTTGCATTTCCAAGGGAATGTCCTGAAACTGCTGAGGAGCCGCTCCCCAGCACCTTCTCCAGGGGATGGTTCCCAGTGTTGAGAGGGGGCGCATTTCAGCAAGCCCCTCCTCGTCAGATGAGGAGCCAGCCTGGTGGCTCTATAAGAGATCTTACATTTTGGAGCTTGGAAGCTTAGGAGACCTCTGCTCACTCCTTGGCTGACTGGTGTTTAGTGCTTGGCCCCAGGTTCAGAGCTCAGGCCCCTGAGGGCGCCACAGAGGTGACTCAGCCAGGTGACGCTAATTCATCATAGGCCGGACCCATGTATCCAGTTTCCTTTGTGGCCTGGAGGCCTCAGCACTCAGAAACTCTGTGTTCACGGGTGGCTTCCTGGAGGCTAGTGTATGCAGCTTTTACAAGCCGGAAGTTGGCATGATTGCTGGAGGACAGAGTTTCACAGAGAATCAGATGTCCCATAGGGTGGCAGGTGCAGGGACCTGTGTGGAGCTCACACAGAGAAGCCAGGTGGTCTCAAAGCGAAAGCAGTGCCTTGGGGTACAGATTTCCTTTCTTTGATTCCAGCAGTAGGATTTAGAACTACTACTTGTGGCTCACGGAACCGGGTGCCTGCCCCAGCTCCCGGCCGCTTCATCGAAGTGCTGAAGACAGGGCTCCCAACAGCAGTGATTTATTCTCCCACAGTTCGGGGCTGGAATCCACCATCCGGCTCTGGGAAAGCTGGCACCCCCGAGGCTCTAGGACATGACCCTTCTTGCCTTTCTCTCCCTGCTCAGCTGCTTGCTGAGCCTGAGACCCCAGGCACGTCACTGTGACCCCTGCCTCTGGCAGCGTGTGGCACCTGAGTCCCGATGTTTCTCTTCCCAGCACACACAGGTTATTGGACTTGGGCCCGTGCCCGGTGCAGGTGACATTGTAGCGGGAGGGCAGTGGCGAGGACGCTTCCAGGTGAGCTCCTACTCACAAGGACGAGGGCTGGGGCTGCAGCTCTTCTTCTGGGAGACAGTTCAAACCAGTAGAGGGAAGCTGGCTTCCAACTGTGTGTGTGCACACTCATGTGTAACAAATACAGCTTCTGTTCAGAATGTACTTATTCTGGAAGTCCCATCAAAGTGAGCAGCGTGACTTGTTTGTGATAATACATGGTCCACTCTGAGCATGCGGAGCCCCTCAGTTCTAAGAAGGCTGGGAACGCCCTCCGAGCACAAGTTCCTGATGTCAGCCAGGGGCCGCCTTGGGTGAAGCCTCTCTAGGGGCAGCGACTGAGGACCTGCCGTGTGAATGCTGCTGCTCAGCGCAGTGAGGCTGTCTGGATCCCACCATCGCTCCCTTTGGGACCTCTTATGCACGAGGCTGTAGGGCTTCGAGGGTCTGGAAATTCTCAGAGTCTGCACCTCTCAATGGCGTCCCGTGAATTCTGCTCTCCAGGGTCTTTACAACAGGGACAGCCATGCACGTGTTCTCACAGCAGTGCTTAGTTTGCCTTTTGAACAATCGCTCCCCTCTGTGCTCCCATTTGCTTTGCATTTTTTTTCTTATGTCGCGCGCGAATCTACACGCACTCTCACACATCCTCACTGAGAGCTCCCAGCCCAGCAATTAGTTCTGTCAGTGCTGTTTGTGTTTTAGCTTTGGCTTTTGTGGTGCTGGGGATGGAAGCCCGGGCCACACACGAGCAAGGCCAATGCTCCATCACTGAGCTATGCCCCCAGCCCTTTTAATTTATGAATATCCAGTTCCAGCCAACAATTCTGTGTTGTGCCTCCCGCTCTTTACTTTTGCAGGCCTTGGCAATGTTCTCAGGCTGCTGACATCTGTGCAGTTTGCTTTCTAGTGTGTTCTCCCAATGCTGCCTCATCCGGGTCTCTGTTTTTCTGCTCCTGAGCATTATGACTTTGACCCCTTCCTTGCTCTCCCCGCCGTGTGTTTTGGGGCCAAGAACACTCTGCTCTGATAACACAGCCCAGCGCAGCTGCTGAGAGGAGCTGGGCCTGAGCTGAGTGACTAATGTGCTTCTCTGAAGCCGTGTAGCCACTTCCTGCGGTCCCCAGCCGCGCTCCTTGGAGCGGATGTGTCAGGCCTCATCTTCTCTCTCTGTTTATGCATCTGCAGGTTTCCGAAGGTCAACTGTAGTTTAGCTCCTACGTGGTATGGGGAGATTGATGGGGTGTGCGGCTCTGGGGAGTGTATGGAGCTTGCTTCTAGCTACTGACCTTGCCTGACAGGTTTAACATTCACTATTTGGTGTGGTTTTTCAAAAGGTTCCCACTTTAAAATTTTTGAGTGTTGACAGGAGTTTCAGGAGCTTTGCTTTGAAAAACATTCACCCGTAAAATAAGTCCTGTGGGTCCTTCCATCCTCTCAGTTGGTCAGGAAAAGTCTGGGTAAAGAGCCGCTGAGTCCAGGTACAGGCACTTGTTGGGTGGAGATGTCCCTGGTTTAGGGGATGCATGCTTTTCTCTCCTTGCCCTGCAAGGTTCCCAGATGCACTGGACCCAAGACACCAGCTTTCCAACTTGAAGGAGGCCTATTTTTGGAGGTCAGTGACCAATTCCTTTAGGCCTATTTTTCTTTTTCTTTAAGGCCTTTCCCCAAGGCTGTCAGGAGAAAGGGTTTGTATCCCCTGGAACTCACATATTTATACACTGGCAAGATGAACTGTGCACATGTGGGAGACCCCAGCCTCCCACGGCGCCCCCTGAAGGTTGCTTTTTTGCCCTCCATTTCCTCTGCTGCTCTGTCTCCCACAAATATTTACCATGAACCCTCTGTGGCTAAGCAATGTTGGGCCACACACTGTCAGGGCCACAGAAGAGGCAGTTACCTGACCCCAGCCTCCAGGCTTCAGATGTACTGGAAGAGGAAAGATATTCCAACCAAAGTGGCTGGAAGACTAGAAAGTGGACAGTCCATCTCCCAAGTAGGAGCATCTGACTGCATGTGGCTCAAACATGGGGTTCCATAGGGCCCACCTGGGAGGCTGCAGGGGGCACCCCATGTGTCACAGCTCGGATGATTCCACTTGTGTTGAGCTGAGACATGCAAGCACTGGGCAGATATGTTTCCTCATGATTGCTTGTATGGGGAGGGGGTGCAGAGTTGGGATCTAGAGGAAGACAATTTTAGAGTTGGTGGTCACAGACCACCTTCCTGTCGAGGTTGAACCCTGAGCCTGGCCAGCTAGAGTGGGTGGGAAGAGCATTCAAGAACATTCAAAATCCTCCTGGAGGATCACCATCCAGACACTGAAATATAGCAACATGAGAAAGACAAGAAGGAGAGAAATGGGTCCCCTGGACCCAGGAAGGATCTGAAATGAGAATTGAAGCCCTCAAAAAGAGGAAACAAGACCTCTCCTGAAGGAAAGGCTTGGAGGGCCGCCATGGTACAGTTGGAGGAAGAGGAGGCAGAGAAGGAGGGAGTCACCACTCCAAACACACCCTCGGCCTGCTCCCTCATTCTGGCACTCACAGCTTCAGCTTTGGAGGCTCATGCTTGTGGGAGCCTCCTGACTCAGCCAGGGGAAAGCGGAGCTCTGAGAGCTGATCCAGGACTGGAGAGGAGAAAGCGCAGCCTGGAAAAGAGGCAGCCGCAGTTGGGAGGTGTTGTCGAACCCAGTGTCAGGATGAGAAGTTACCACAGCCACTAAAGCAGCATACCCACTCTGCAGCAACCTTTCTAATCAGTGCCTGGAGGCAAGGCGGAATCAAAGCAACCAGTACACAGCCCACCACACCCAGCTCTAAGCCTGCCCCGAGGCTGTGGCCTCCTACCTCTCCACTGTGTGAACAACTACCAGCAGAGAGCAGCGGCAGTGAACCCAGAGCCACAGCAGTTCCCAGGGATCCAGCCAAAGAACAAACAGGAACTGGAGCAGAACAGTAAGAGAAAGCTGCAGATGGAGGTGGACCACACAGCCCCACACACTTCTCACTCCAACACCAAGCAGGAAGCACGAGCTGAGTTACCAGGCTTCAGCTCCCTCCCTGAACTCCCTCTCTGAGTACCTTGAGTCTTGGTGGCCTGAGCACTCAATACATGCTCCTGACAGCAAGGGGCTGAGTCCATGGGCTTCAGGACTCACCCTAAACTACTAATATGAGCACCAAGAAGGACTTCATATTGCTTGCATATGTGAACCTTGTATGAACCCATAGTGACAAATTACATGAAAAGCAGCAGTCCTGGAGTCCAAGAGACAACAACATACTCTACACAGCAGACCCCCCCCAAAATCCTCCAATTCTCTTCTAGAACTAATAACTAAACTTAGTACACACCCTGGACTACCACAGTGAGCACGGGTGGGGCAGACCTCATGCCACTTGTGCCCAGCATCATAAGTGTGCCCAATGCCCAGCTGCAAGGGGCAGGGAGTGGCAACACTGGAGATTGAGAGGTGGGAGAAGGTGAAGACCTGGAAGCAGGGTGCAGACCCGGTTCTCTAGCTGGGTGGGGATAGCCTCCAAAGAGTCATAGGCGGCCTGCAGGGAGACACAGAGGCCTATGAGGGAACCCCGGGGGCCTTGATGGGGAGCTCAGCAGCCTGAGTGGGGAGGGGCTCCCTCCAGGCTATATAAGAACCCTGAAGACTTGGACTGGGCCTCCAGCAGCTCAGCAATGAGGCAGAGCCCTGTGGTCTGCGGGGTCGACCCTGTGGACTTGACCAGGCCCTTGGGAGCAGCCCCCCCAGGGTGGAGCCCAGTGGTCCACTAGGGCAACCTTGAGGACTGGACCAGGCCTCCGGACATGCTGTGTGGAGGCAGAGCCTGGCAGTTCACTGGGTAATCCTGCCTACTCGACCAGACCCCTGATGGCCTTGAGGGCTTGTCAGTGGGGACTTGACCATAGCGAACCTGGTTCCCTGCCTATCTACCGTCTCTGAGGATGGGTGCTTTTCCACCTCCTGCCATAGCAATTTGTGTACACCCATGTTTGTTACAGCATAATTTGGAGCAGCATGTCTCTTCCCAGTGTGAGAGCCCGAGGGAGTAAATAAACCAAAAAGTACAGTTATCAGAAGGAAGATGACTGATTACTGATTGGGTGATAGAAAAATGGAGATGAGGGTGGAGAATATTGATTAATTGAATGAACCATCATCTGTATAACTGAGTACAAAAAATAACATTATGTAATACAGTATCCAGTGCTAATTCCCTACTATCTCCTCTATAATTTGGTATTTCCTTTATTGTTTTTGTGTTAACTAATGTGAAGATAACATCATGTAATACAGCATCCAGTGCTAATTCCCTACTATCTTCTCTATAACTTTGTATTTCCTGTATTGTTTTTGTGTTATTCTGGTTTATATGTCTCCATTCTTTTGTCTTTAAAAAAAAAGAAAGAACATTCTGGATCCCAGGGGAGGTCTGAGTTGGTCTTTAAAGTACATCTCAGTGCTGAAACACCATGATTCTGTTGTAAACGGAAGAGCCGGCAATCCCAGAGTCCGCCCGAGAGAACCTGGACATCTGACATGTCAGAAAACTAGCACAAAGGGAAAAAAAGAAAACCCAGAAGCAAACATTTGTTGGGGGCTGAGAGTCTCCAGCCAGGTGGCAAAATGCACATTCGCTTCGGCATGCAGAAGGGACCCAGGCCACAGGAGGCTGGAGCTGGCAGGGTCCTGCCATGAATGGCCCTGAAAAGTGGTGCTGTGTGCTGCCCATCTTCTAGTTCAGGTGGGCCTGACATACCTGGTGTGGTCCAACTTTTAACAGTCCTCCGATTTGCTCTGGAAGCTGTGCCCTGGCAGGAGACTGGTGAGAGCATCTTCAGGGTTACAGTCAGCAAGGAGGAGCATGGACGAGCACCGTGGGGTCTCTGCACCGTAGACTGTCCACTCGATAACGAAAGGAACAAAGCGCGGCTTGGATGAAGTGAACAACAGCATGTGAGTGGGAGACTGCAGCCACACGCTCTCTGTATGCCCCGTCCACATGAAGTCCTGATACTGGCAACCCCTCCATGGGGTGGAAGACCCCAGGCCAGGAAAGCAGTTGCCACCGTGTGCACAGGGTGGGACTGAGCAAGGGACAGCATGCCGGCAGCATCCATTCTGTGATGCAGGTATGGGTTGTATTTGCCCAAACTCAGTATATATGTAAGCAAAATTTGAGCACTTTATCACCTATCTGACATTAAAAAGAAAAAAACTGTAAGCTAGTTTTGGCCAAGAGATAACACTTAATCTTAGCCAAAAGGCCAAGAAGCCGTTGGCCAGGAGATAACAGTATGCATACTAAGGTGTTAGGAGAAGGGTACTGTCATCTGAAATCTGCTTTAATCATGGGTGGAAAAGCCAAGGTGGAGGGGTGGAGGGCAAAGGCAGGATTGAATGACAGCTGCCTGCTCAACCAGGGGGAGCAAAATGCTCCCGAGGACATCTAGGCAGTGAGGATGGGACCCCACTGTAGAATTCTCTTGCTTTGCTGTGAGTCGGCAAACACCCACGATGAAGTGTTGGACAACAGACTCCTGTCGTCCTGTGTGTAAAGTCTGCTTCCCCGCTGTGCAGAGGAGAAGGTGCAGAGGGGACATCCCAGAGCCAGGATGGGAGTCAGATCTGCCTGCCCTTGAGCCCTGGCCCTCAGCCTCTCACCTCTACATGGCGTGAGGTGGCACTGGACACTCCCAACTCTCAGTTGCAGGGGAGGAAGGAAGCCAACGTAGGTGCAGGCCCTGCTAAGAAAGGGAAGAGTAAAATGCGTCTGAAGCACTTTCTCATCACTCTGTGGCAGTGTATAGTGTCCTTGTCACCTGCATGAGGAGGGCTCTGCTGTGAGCCCACCTGCTCTGACCTGGCTTTCACTTGGTGTCCAAGTTCCCAGGTGAGGTTTACACCTGTTACCCCCATTTTCCCTTCTCTGTAATAATGGAACATCTCTGCCAGTGTGGCTTATTGGAAAACAAGGTCAGGTTGGCCACAGAAGTGAGTTCCAGTTCTAGTTCTGCCTGCACCAGTGGTGGCCTTGGACAAGTCACCTGGCACAAAAAAGGTCCATGAAAACACTGTTGAAGCAGTTGTTTCACTGCATTGTTTAGGGAATAACAAGAAAAATGTCTGTGTGTGTTCAGTATAGATGCAATTCTTTTATTTTATGAAAGAAGGTAAAACAGAATTTCATAGCACAGTAATAGGAGAATAATAAGAGTTAACACATTGCATATTGTCATCTTCAGAGTAGTCATTGAGTACAAGACATAGGCATTAAAAATTCTCCAGTCGATATTCAGTGAACTAAGACATTAATAGTGTAGCTACCTTGAATTTTTTCCATTTTCCCTTCCTTTCTTTCCCCTTTTCCCCCATTCTAGTTTCTTTTTTCCTTTTAAACAACTTCTTCCCATTTCACAATATCTATTGTACATTTTAGACCTTATTTACATAAGAGGAGACAATATGATGTTCATACATGAGTCTGATTTATTTCATTTAAGAGTATGGTCTCTCAAGATGCATCCATTTACCTATAAAATCTCTTTATCTTTCTTTATGGCTGAATAGTACTCCATTGTATAAAAATAACATACCATTTTTTATCTGTTCCTCAGTTGATGGGCATTTGGGTTGTTTCCAAGATTTAGCTATTATACATTATGCTGGTATAAACATGGATGCACATATACTGCTGTAGTATAACATTTTTAATTCTTCTGGGAAGATACCCAGAAGGGGAATAACTGGGTTGACAGGAGACCTCTAATCCTAGATTTTTTAGGAATCTTTAGATTAATTTCCACAGTGGTTGCACCAGTCTACATTCCCACCAACAGTGGAGAAGAGTTCTTTTTTTTCCCCACAACCCTTCCAGCATTTGTTATTGATTGATATCTATTGCTAGCAATTCTCTCTGGGGTGAGGTGGAATCTCAGTGTTGTTTTAATTTGCATCTCTTGAACGACCAATGATGTTGAACATTTTTTCATATATTTATTTGCTATTTGTATTTTTTCATCTGAGAAGTATGTATTCATCTCAGATGCCCATTTTTGGATTGGGTCTTTGAAATAGGGAGGGCTGAGTTTTTTCAATTCTTTATATGTTCTAGATAGATGTCTTCCCTGGTAAAATTTTTTTCCCATTCTATGGGTTGTCTTTTCTCTCTGTTGGTGATTTTTTTTTTTTATGTGAAAAAGCTTTTTAGTAAGATGAGATCCCAGCTGTTGATGCTTTAAAATATTTCCTGTGCGGTTTGAATTTTGTTCGTGAACTCTCTGCCTACACCTATGTCTTCATGATTTCTACCTACTTTCTCTTCCAGTAGGTTTAGTGTTTGTGTATTGATATTTAGATCTTTGATCCATTTTGAGTTTAGTGAATGGTGATAGACAGGTTAAGTTTTGGTCTTTAGCGTGTGGAAAGCTAGTTTTTCCAGCACCATTTATTAAAAAGGCTATCTTTCTTCCAGTGGACATGTTTGGCCCCTTTGTCAAAGATAAGGTGACTGAGTGTGTTTGCAGTTGTGTATGCATCTTCTACTCTGTTCCACTGATACATAGGTCTGTCTTTTGCCTGTACCATGCTGATTTTATCACAGTAGTTTGTGCTATAATTTCAAGTCAGGGATTGTGATGCCTCCTGGCTCATCTTTGTTGCCAGGATTGCCTTTGCTATTCTAGGTCTTTTCTGTTTCCAAATGAATTTTAGGAATGTTTTCTCTAGCTCTGTGAGGTATGCTAATGGTATTTTGATTGGGATTGCATTAAATCTGTATAACAGTTTTGGCCATTTTCACTGTTGGTTCTTTCTATCTATAAGCGAGGAATATCCATTTTCTGATATCCTCTTTGATCTAATTTTTAAGAGTAGTGTAATTTCAATATATACATCTTCTACTTTATTAGATTAATTCCTAAGTATTTCATGTTTTTGGATACTATTGTGAAGGGTGCAGTTTTCCTAATTTCTTTCTTAGTGATTTTGTTGTTTGTATACAGGAATGCTGCTGATTTTTGAGTATTGGCTGCAAAGCTAAATAGTGAATTTGGATATTAAGTCTAGAAGTCTTTCGGTGGAGTTTTTGAGGTTTTTAATATAGACCATCATTTCATCTGAAAATAATGATAATTTAACTTCTTCCTTTCTTATCTTTATTCCTTTTATTTTGTTTTCTCTTGTCTAACTGCTCTGGCTAATGTTTACAGAATTATACTGAATAGGAGTGGTGATAGTGGACATCCTTCTCTTGTTTCTGATTTTAGTGTGAAAATTTTCAGTTTTTATCCACTTAGTATGATGTTGGCTGTGGGTTTGTCAGATGGATTTTATCAGATTGAGGAAAAGACCATTTATTCCAATTTTCTTTAAGGTGCTTGTCATAAGAGTTGTTGGACTTTATGAAAAGCTCTTTCTGCATCTATTGAGATGACCCCATGATTTTTGTCTTTGGCTCTGTTGGTACGGTGTATCACACTTATTAACCTGTGTTTGTTGAACCATCCCTGCATTCCTGGTATGAACCCCACTTGGTGACGGTGCGTGATCTTCTCGATGATTTGCTGCCTTCTGTTTGCTGTTATCCTACTGAGCGTTTTGCATCTATGTTCACTAGGGAGGTTGGTCTGTAGTTGTCTTTTCGGTTGGGTCTTCCTCTGGTTTTGGTATCATGGTAATAGTTGCTTTCAGGAATGAGTTAGGGTGTATTGTTTCCCTTTCAATTTCATTAAAGAGCTTGAGGGGTGCTGGCATCAAAAGTTTTCTGAATTTATTGTAGAATTCAGCAGTCAATCCATCAGGACCTGGACTTTTCTTTGTTGGTAAGTTTTTAATGATATTTTCAATTTCATTAACTCATATTGGGTTGTTCAGAATTTTTACATCTTCTTGATTCAGCTTTGGTAATTCATACTTATTTGGGAATCTGTCCATTTCTTCTGTGTTTTCCATCCTATGTGAGTAAACATTTCCAAAGTAGGTATTGATGATCTTCTGAATTTCCACAGGATCTGTACTGATTTTACCCTTTTCATTCCTCATTGCATGCATTTGAGTTTTTTTTTTCCTTTTTAAAATAAGGTTGGCTAGGGACTTATCAATTTTATTTATTCTTTCAAAGAACCAGTTATTCAATTCATTAATTCTTTATATTGTTTCTGTCTCAATTGAATTAATTTCTGCTCTGATCTTTATAATTTCATCCTTTGTATGGGCTTTGGATTTGACTTGCTCTTCTTTTTTTAGAAGCTTGAGGTGCAACATTAGATTGTTTATCTGTGCTTGTTCTGTTTTCCTGATATGAGAATTCACTGCTAAAAATTTCCCTCTTAGGACTGCTTTCATTGCATCCCACAAGTTCCAGTATGTTGTATCTGCATTTTTGTTTAGTTATATTGTTTAATTTCTTTAATTTTGTCCATGACCCATTCATTGTGCAGGAGGGTGTTATTTAATTTTCATATGTTTATGGAATTTTTGTGGTTTCTTTTGCCATTATTTTCCGATTTTCCTGCACTATGGTCAGGTAATATGTATGCGATAGCTTCAGTTCCTTTGCATTTACTTAAGCATATTCTATGGGCTAGCATATGGTCTATTTTAGAGAACATCCCATGTGCAACTGAGAAGAATGTGTGTTCTGATGTTGTTGGGGGAAACACTCTATAAAAGTCTACTAAGTAGATTTATTCCTCGGTTTGGTCCAGTTCTGATGTTTCTTTGCTGATTTTTTTTTGTCTAGTTTATATATCTCTTTGTGACCATGGGGTATTAAGTTCCCCTGTTACAATGTGTTATTTCTTATTTGATCTTTCATGTCTATTAAAATTTGTCTTATATAGTTGAGTGCTCCTGTATTTGGTGCATATATATTCATGATCTTGTTTTGGTTACTGGGAATTGAACTCAGGACCTCCTGCTTACCAAGCTGGTGCTGCATCGCTGAGCTAAATCTCCTGGCCCATATTTACGGTTGTTGTCTCTTCCTCTTGATTTTTTCCCCTAACAAGTGTGTAGTGACCTTCTTTATCTCTTTTGATCATTCTTGGTTTGAAGTTCACTTTGTCTGCAAACAGAATAGCTACACCTGCTTTTTTCTGGGTTGCTGTTGCATGGAGTATTGTTTTCCATTCCTTGACTTTCAGTCTATGGGTTTCTTTTTAAGTTAAATGTGTTTCTTGTATACAGCATATTGTTGGACATCGTTTCTTGGTCCATCCTGCCAATTTGTTGCTTTTGATTGGTGAATTGAGGCCATTATGTTGATGGTTATAACTGGTATGTATTCTTATCTTTGTCATGTTATTTTTTTGCTGTCAATTCCCTGCTTTTCTCCTCTGTTTAATTGCTTGCACAGCCTGGTGGTTTCTTTCTGTTATTGTTCTTGGAACTGTGGTCATTTTTATCTCTGTCTAAAGTATCTTTCAGTACTTTTTGTAAGGTTGGTTTGGTGCTCATGAATTTCTTCAGTTATTCATCATGGAAGTATTTTATTTCCCTGTTAATTTTGAAAGACAGTTTTGCAGGGTACATTAATCTGGGTTGGAAGTTGTTTTCTTTCAGGATTTGAGATATTTAACTCCAAACTTTTCTTGACTTGAGGTTTTTGTTGAGAAGTCGCCATGATTCTCATGGGCTTCCCTTTATAGGTGATCTGTTTCTTTTCTCTAACAGCTTTTAATATTGTGTTCTTGTGCTGAATTTCTGCATTCTTATTTATTATATGCCTGGTAGTAGATTTATTTTGGTCATGGCTAATTGGAGTTCTGTATACCTCACTTAATGTGTAAGATTCTGTTCCCACGCTTGGGAATTTTTCTGCTACTACTTCTGCAAATAATCTTTTTATGTCATTTGTGTGACTCCTGATTTTTCATTGACACCTATAAATCTTATATTGGTTTTTTTGCATCTTCTTACAGCTGTTGATCTGTTATTTCCTAATCCCTTGTTAATTTTAAGAGGTCTTTCCTTTTGGGATCACAAGCTGAGATCCTGTCTTCGAGATCTGAAAGTCTGTCTTCAGTTTCATTCAAGCACTTTTTCCAGCTTTCAAGGGAACTTTTAATTTCTTGGATATCTGCTCGAATTAGTCTCATATTCTAATTCTTTCCTATATTTTTCATTTATGGTTTCCATCATTTTCCTATACTCCTCTATTTTTTAAATCTATGTCTACTCTAGATTTGCTAAGCAATTCCTTCATTATGGTCATCACTTCTTGTTTTACCTGAGAGCTTATTTCTGATCTGATTTCCTCTATATCCTCATAGATTTCTTTACTTTGGTTGCTATCATTTCAGAAATTTCAGGTGTATATCTTGCATTTCCCTCTACTTTGATGTCTTCTTGGTGGGCTGGAGATCTGAGATTGTATTTTACTTCTGCATCTTATCATGTTCTATTTCAAAAAATTTTAATTTTTTTGGTGTTGGTCTTTGTAAGCCTTTGTAGTAAGTAGCTATATCACTAGTATCAAGGCCTCACTAGGAAAAGTCTGTTCTTCAGGGATGTCTCCTATGTGCAGGCAGTTCTTAATTTGTGTCTTTCCCAAGATCCTACCTTCCTGATTAATTAAGAGTGAGATGTTGGTATCGGTTTGGCTCAGTCCCCAGTCCTTTGTTGTTGGGCTGTGGTGAGGTTATTACACCAGAGCTTCCCAGTATTGTTACAGAATTGAGAAAAACTGGTTAAATCAGATATGACATCCTAGCTAAAGTAGTATAATTAACAATAACAATAGCATCAAGGACAATTTAGAAACTGACAAATTGTGGTAACTATTAGCTTTGTACCTTAAACCACAGGAGTAAAATCTACAGTCAGATAACAGAACTGATCATAAATTAGGAGCCTGTATACAAACTGTTTCCCCTTGATAGAGTAGTTTTTATAGGAAGCTGAATACAAAGTGTTACCCTTGATAGAGTGGTGGGGAAATTTAATAAGGATAGTGGATGAGACGAAGGTAACTGAAAAGGAAATAGAAGCAAGGCTGGAGGACAAAGGATGATCACACAAGCTTTGGGAAACTGAGAAGAAGGTAGAAAAGAAGAATGAAGGAGTAAACAAGCGGTTATCTGAATTTGTTCTCTTGGTTTGGGGAATGGGATTAGTTTTCTGTGGCTCTATTTCTCCCCAGCTGTTTAGAAAAGAGAAAAAAATTTTAAAAAGAGAAGAAAACAAAAGATAAAAGTAAATTAAAAAAGAAGAAGAAAAGGGTGGCCCAGCCCTCCTGCTTCTATTTTGCATGTGCTTGTCCCCAAGCACAGTGCTGGCTCACCTGACTCACCACCTGTTGGCTCATATTGTTAATTTTGCTTTGAACTTTTCCACCCCTCTAGTTCCACCTGTCTGTTGTGTGCCCTAGTTGGGGTCCTACTGTGTGGCTGGTGCTCCCCCTGGTCACTGGTCCCACCAATGTAGGGGGCAGGAGCTGGTCCCAGATACAATTTTTATCTCAAAAATTTTTTTTCCAGTGGTACAGTACTGGGGGTCAAACCCAGGGCCTTCACACTGAGCTACATTACTTACCATTTTATTTTCAGATTTTGTGACAGGGCCCTATTAAGTTGCCAGGCTGCCCAAGCTGGGCTTGAACTTATGATCCTCCTGCCTCAGCCACCCAGAATGCGAGGATTCCAAGTATATAGGATCATGCTGGGCTTCTCAGATTTTTGACCTACAGGTAGTTGTAGGCAGAACCTGTGAGACAAAGAGCTGACTCTTCACATTAAAGTTCAGTACCAAGATTACAAAAGAACTCCTACAAAGTTGTAAGGAAACATAAACAGCCCAGTTTAAAAAAAAGAGGGCAAAAGGCAGGAATGGACACTTCATAAAAGAGAGAGTCCTTATGGCCACGAGTATACAGAAAGACAAGAGGTGTGCTGATCCAGCTGAGAGGAGGTATCCACTCACATGCCTGGGCTGCCAGCCCAGGCTGCTTCACATACCTGCTAAGCCTCCCAGGGATGTGAAGAGCAGGGAACAGAGGACTGCATCATGGCGGGGGGTGGGCTAAGCTAAGCATGTTCTGTCTAGGTGCCAATATGACCTTACTTGCTCCCGAAGAGATGGAGAGTGGGGACTGAGGTCAAAGCATGAATGTTTGAAAGCAATGCTTCTTCAGCACCAATGCTGGTGTCTTACACTGACATCAGATGACACCCAGTCACGTTCCAAATTGATGGGTCAGGTGATGGAACTCACTTCTCCATGCAGGCAAATAAGTAAGAAGCTAGAGGTCAGGGGATTTTGCTTCTTCCTTGGTCTGTGTCTTTTTAAAAAATTACTTAAATTTTTTGGTACATTTTAGGTATACATAATGATCACATTCATTATAGGGAATTTGTACCTGTACATGATGTAACTCAATTATTCTCTTTTCCCCATCCCCCTACCCTCCCTTCAACACTTCTTCCCTTCCCTATTTACAAAAAATTTGTTTCCATTTTTCCTTCTTTTCTTGTTTTTTCCTTTTCCCTTCCTTCCCCCCCTCCCTCTTCTCTAGTTCCCCTTCCCATTTGAACATTTTCTTCCTATTTCACAAGATCTATTATACATTTGGGTACTTATGTACACTTTCAGCTTCTCACACTAGAGAAACAAAGTGGCATTTATATGTGCGCCTAATTTATTTTACTTAAGACTGTATTTTCAAGGTGCATCAATTTACCTAGAAATGTCCCAAGCTTATCCTCCTTTATGGAAGAGTACTACTCCACTGTATAAAACAACTATGTCTTCTTTATCACTTCACTGGTTGATTGCTTCTCGGCCTTTTGGCTAAGATCAAGTGCAGTTCACTGGTTGATGCACATCTGGGTTGTTTCCAAAATTAACAATTACAAATTGTGCTGGTATAAACATGAGTGTGCATATGTTGATGTGGTATGATGCTTTAAATTCTTTTGGGAAGATACCAAGTAGGGGAATAGCTGGGTCAAAGGGAACCTCTAGTCCTTGTTTTTTGAGGACTCTGCACACTGATTTCCACAGGGATTGCACCAGTCTACATTCCCACCAACAGTGGAGAAGGGTTCCTTTTTCCACCAGGTTCCAGTTCCACCAGCATTTGTTATTGGTTGGCTTCTTGATAATAGCCATTCTTTCATATATTTATTTTCCATTTTTATTTCTTTATCTGAGAAGTGTGTATTCATTTCAGATGCCCATTTTTGGATTAGGTCTTTAAATTTGGGGGGTCTGATTTATTGAGTTCTTTATATATTCTAGATAGTAGTCCATTGTCTGAGGAACTGCTGACAAAATTTTTTCCCCAGGCTGTAGGTTTTCTCTTCACTCTGTTGATGGTTTCTCTTGCTGTGCAAAATCTTTTTAATAAGATGAAATCCCAGTTATTGATTCTTTGTGATAGTTCCTATGTGATCAGGGTTTTGTTCATAAAGTCTTTGCCTACATCAGTGTCATCAAGAGTTCTACCTATTCTATCTTCCAGCAGACTTAGTGTTTCTGCCTTAATATTTGGATCTTTGATTCATTTTGATTTTAGCTTAGTGTGTGGTGGAAGATCTGAGTCTAGTTTCAATCTTTAGCATGTAGACAGCCAGTTTTTCCAGCACCGTTTATTAAAGAGGTTATCTTTCTTTGAGTCAACATGCTGGCCCCTTTGTCAAAGATAAAGTGGCTGAGTGTGTCTAGAGTTGATCCTCAGGTCTGTTTTTTTGTCATGCTGTTTTTATCACAGTAGCTTTGTAGTACAGTTTTAAGTCAGGAATTGTGCCCCCTGTTTTGCCTTTGTTGCCCAGAATTGCCATTGTTATTTGAGGTCTCATCTGGTTCCAAATAAATTTTTGGATTATTTTCTCTAATTCTGTTGGAATTCTGATTCTAATATGCTGATATGCTAGTTCTAATATGCTGTTCAAATTTTGATCAGGATTGCATTAAATCTGTATAACAATTTTGGGAGTAGAGCCATTTTCACTGTATTGGTTCTTCCTACCCAAGAGCAAGGGATATCTTTCCATTTTCTGATATCCTCATCAATCTCCTTTTTCAGAATATTGTAGTTTTCAATTGTACTTTCTTTGTTTGACTGATTCCTAGATATTGTATTTTTTTATGCTATTGTGAAAGGTACTGTTTCCCTAATTCCTCTCCCAATGAGAAGAAAAGAAAACAAAAGATAAAAGTAAATAAATAAAGAAAAGAAAAGGGTGAATTTGTTATTTGTATACAGGAATGCTGTTGATTTTTGAGTGTTGACTTTGTATCCAGTTATACTACTGAATTTGGTCATTAAATCTAGAAGTCTTTTGGTGGAGTTTTTTTTATGTGGAGTATCATGTCATCTGTAAAGAATAATTTAACGTCTTATTTTTTTCTCTCCTCATTCCTTTTATTTCTCTCTCTCTTCTAATTGCTCTGGTTAATGCTCCCAGAACTATATTGGTAAGAGAGGCGGCCATGAACATCTGTTTCTTGTTCCTGATTTTACAGTGAAAGTTTTCAGTTTTTGTCCATTTAGTATGATGGTGGCTGTTGGTTTGTCAAATATGGATTTTATCAGATTGAGGTAAAGACCATCTATTCCAATTTCTTGTAGTTTTAGTCATGAATGGGTGCTGCACTTTGTCAAATGCTTTTCCCACATCTATTGAGATGATCAT